>CAJVPP010000710.1:0-27272 GCA_910592005.1 Funneliformis mosseae
AATTTATCTTATGATAAAAATTTAGGTAAATTGAAATTCTTATTAATTCACTATATAAATGATAATTTTTATATTAATTTTATATTAACAAATATTAAAGAAAAAAAAATGAAGGTTCAATTAATGAAAATAAAAAAGGTAAAAAATTTATCTTTTTTTTTTTTACAAATTTATAATACTCATTTTTTTATATTTATATCAAAGTAAATATTATACAAAAGAATAAGAAGTGCAGGAAGGGAAAATTTAAAAATATTGATTTTTTAAATTTTTTTTTAATTTAATTCTTTTTTTAATTTTTAATTTTTTATTATATCAATAAAATCTAAATTGTTTAATTAAAATATATGTTTATCTGTAATTTTGCATTCATTAATATTATAAAATATACATTTATCCATGATTTTTACATTCATTAAAGCATTATAAATATATGTTTTTTCTTATTTTTTGTATACATTTTTTTCACTTCTCTGTATTAAGTTTAAGGTTTTTACCTAAGAAAAGCTGTATATATTATACTGAAATTTCATAAAAATTATATGTTATAAAACTTAATATTTTATGAAATTTTTATATCAAATTTTTTATTGGGATGAATAAAATAATAATAAGATATGTTTATTATTAATATTATAATTATTTAAAATATTATTTATAAATTTATTATTATATAATTAATAATTTTAAAATTTAATTGAAAATAATTTTAATAATAAATTTAATAATAGATATATGTTAATATTTATTAATTTTAATATATTATATTTTTAAATATTATTTATAATTTAAATATATAATATATAATTGATTTTTTAGAATTTAATAGAAATTAATTCTAATAATTTAATAATAAATATAAAGTATTTATTTATTAATTTATAATATTATATTTTTAAATATTATTTATAAATTTTATTATATAATTAAAACTAATTTAAATAATATATCTAATAAAATAAAGTCAAAAAGAAATTAAATACTTATAATAAAAATAATATAAAATAATATATGAAATTAAAATAATAAAAATTCTTTGAATTTAAAATTAGAGATATAGTAACTTAATATTCTAATAAATGATCTTTATAAAATTTAATAAACTTAATTTATCTTATAAAATTATTAAAATATTTATATAAATATTATTATAAATTAGATTTCAAATCTAAAATTTTGAATATTAATTATATTAAAAGTAATTTAAAATTAATATTATTAAAGAATTTAATAATATTCTTATTAATATTATTAGTATTAGAAAAGTTTTGAGATTATAAAGTATATCTAAAGTTAAAATTTCTGATGTAAAATTTTTTTGATTTATATTTTATTATATTTGTAAAAAAAAAAATGAAAAATATTATTATAATAATTCACTAATGTATATAGGCATATTTGAGGGTTATGGAACAAAATTTCTGAATAGGTATACAAAAGTATGTGGCCTCCTAGCCACTTTTCTGATATATAAAATTCTGAAATCTTTATTGAACTCCAAATTAATATGCAAGATCAGAAAATATATTAAAATTCAATATTGAATTCAAGTTTAAAATCGAGCTGGTTTAAATTCTGTTAACATATCTTCTTACCCAAATTTTAAGTTTCTAAGATCAAGATATTTACCATCTTTGTTAACATGCAGGCCTCTTTTTAATCCCAAATAATATAACGAAAAAAGTATGCTATACTGGTTACCCTTGAAAAGAACCTTGAGCTTTGAGAATCAAAATGTCTGAGTGTACTCAGGGTTTGACTAAGCAAGTCTAATCAGCATACCATTTTTTATGTTATTCTAGAATTAATTCTAGAACTAATTCATTAATGTAATCAAATTCTGATAAGTCTCACTTCTTTGAGGTGAGATTTATTAGGTTGCGGAGTATCGAAGATATGAAGCATATATTCAAGATATGTTTATAAAGTCTGCAGAGCGAAGTGGAGCATGTACACATATTATATTTACCTCTAAGTCTCACTTCTAGGATAAGCATATTTAAGTCTCATGCAATACGCCTCCCAGCCCTCTAAGTCTTACCTCACTTTTTTCTCACTAGATTCAAAAAAAGAAGCTAGGTTTTCTCAGCGATAGCTTCAAAGGAGGATTTAACCTCTAGGTGAAAAAAATAAGTCTCTCTTCTAAGTCTCACCTCTCTTTTTTCTTACTAGATTTGAAAAAAGAATCTAGGCTTTCTTGACGATAGCTTCAAAGGAGGGTCTCACCTCTAAGTATCACCTCAGAAGAATACTGATTGAATATCTGGACCTTATCTCAAAGTACGTTTACATGTTAGATCTGATAATTGCTTTTATTACAATAGCTACATAGGTTATTATTTACCCCTATAGGTTTATCTATCTTTGTAGGTCTACTATAAGCAGAGCATAGCTGACATTTCTTAGCCTTATTTTCTCATAAATTCAAAAATATAAAAATGTAATTAAATATTAGGGGTTATAGGATTAAATATTTTAAATTGTGAAAAAGTTTACACAATATATTACAGGTGTGACTTATTGATAGTATGCCTAGATCAGATAAAAAAGATACTATATATGTTCGCTATGGATATAAATTTACAAGACCAGCTAAATTTCGTTAGCATTATCAAAGTAAAAAAAATCAATGTAATTCACCTCCAGAAATTTCTAGTCAAAAAAAGGGTCGAAAGAAGGCTAATATATTCAAATCTCATTCGTCAAGCCCTGCTCTAGCTTTAATAGATCATGTTCGTGAAAGGGATCAAAGAAAGGAAAGCCAAAAGTAGTTAACCTAATTTCAGATTCGCAATTAGTAATCCAAACTCCAGTTCCTGAAACTGAATTCCAAAAGAAAGCTCCTGTATTTAGTCTTGACTACATCACAAAAGAGAAGGCAAAGAATTGGGTCAACTCAAATGATCAAAAACCTAAAGAATATTATAAAATTTGAGGAAAAAGATTAGTACAAAGGTAAAAAGAATTCGATTTAAGAGATCATGATATACCAGTAAGCTTAAATGAATGTTTAACTCTTTATCACGATCTCAAACAATATGATCTAGATGCAGTTTGCTAACCGATATAAAAAGAGTTAGAGAAATATAGCAAGATCTCTCCAAATGATGAACCTAATGAGGTTAAGCCAGGCCCAACAACCCAAGCTTACAGAGAAGGGCAAAAGAAAGAGATAGTCTCAACTCCTGAGGCTTTTATTCAAGTGGAGGATATACACTTTGAAGAATGCCCAGTTGGGAGAAATCTAGAAAGACCACACGAAAATTGAGCAAATGGATAGATAAAGTTCCTCAACTTGAAAACAATCCAGCATATGCTTTTAATTGAACAATAGCTAATCCAGAAGAATATAAAAAAATGCCATAAATGCCTCAACTTATAGGACTAATTCGTCTGAAAATAACAGAAGTTTTCCAAATAGAGCTTCGTAGAAAAGACCAAATAAAATCAGCTATAGTAACATTGTGTCTGTACTCAATTACTAAAAAAGATTGAGATAGTACAAGTGAAACAATATATATAGAATATCAACATAGAGGGAAGATGCAATCGATTCTTTCAGAAGGGAAAATAGATAAGTATATAACTAAATCTGCTGGAAAAATAGATAATCATATTGAAAACACATTAAAAAGTGGATCTGGATGTGTTCTTGAACGAATTCTTGAAATATCTATTGAGGCATATACTTTACGTCAGGTACAGGAGGTTCATTCATCCCCACTCCCAAAAGCTCGCTAATACTAAGTCTACTATCAATCCTGATAATAGGGATTGATCAATCCAAAAATAAATAAATTATCTGAATAATGTATCTGAAGTGCATTAGGTTACTATTTCGTGGATCAGAATAGACATACTGAGCATCTTAAAAGAATTTTCTGAGCAAAGAAGCTCAAACTCTACTTAGATGTTGTCAAGCTGAATGATATCCCAATGCCAATACCAATCTGTCTACGTATATTTAATAAGATTGAGGAGATGAATTCAGATATCACCATCAGTGTTTGGGAATGAATGAAGAATCGGCTACTCTTAAACCAGTAATAACCAGCAAAAACTTTAAAATACAACATAAAATCTGTTTGTTAGCTCTCACAAATATTATTGAATCTGAAGAAGGTAAGTATGAGCAAAAGAACCACTTTCTCTGAATTAAGAATCCTAGCAGATTAATATATGGAATAGTGCTCATAAAGCTAAGAAATATTTATGTGATGAATGCTTCCAAAGCTGGCCTTCTGAAAATTCTCTAGAACATCATTTAGAATGGTATTCAGAATTACATAAAAATGCTCTTCAGAGAGTCGCAATACCAGTGAAAGGAGTCAATAATTTTGAGGAGTTCAAGAACTATTTCTGAATGATCAATGCTCCATATGTTATTATAGCTGATTTTGAGGCTGACAATAAGAAATGTGATGAAAAATATGGTAGGAGCATGTGAAAACTTGCTGAACAGAAGGCTAATAGTTTCTGCTACCTAGTTCACTAGATTGATACTGAAGATATATGAGGTCTGTTCCTATATCAGGAAGAAAATGTCATATAAGAATTCATCTGAAGGATTGATCAAGAGTTAGTTTACATCAATGAAGTCTTAGCTATTAAACATGAGCGAAAAGTGATTGAGGAAGACAAGAAAAAATTTGCTGATGTTATTAGCTATTAGATTTGTAAAGGTAAATTTGATATAGATACAAATAAAATCGAGCGCTTAAAATCCAAAATAACTTATCTTAAAGAAAAGCTAAAAAAATTTGATAAAAAATCAGCGGAATATAATGGTATCCAATCAACTATTGATAAAGCAACCAAGGTAATTGCTAGTGAAAAAGCTAAGGTTAATAAGGTTTGAGATCACTGCCATATTACAGGAAGTTTCGTGGATCAGCTTATAGGGATTGCAATCTCAAACTCCAAATACAGGATTGGAAGACCCAATCCCAGTTATCTTTCATAACTTTTGGAGCTATGACTTTCACTTGGTCTGTGAATTTATTGGATGTTCAGTTAATGCACAATATATCAGGGTTATAGCTAAAACATTTGAGTGATATAAGTCTATGAAGGTAGGTCAGTTCAAGTATATTAATAGCCAGCAATTTATGAATAGTAGCTTGGCCAATCTTACAAAAAATTTGGGTGATAATCACCAAATGATAAGCCAATATTTCAGAAAATTAGGTTATATAGAGGAGTAATTAGCATTAGGATATCGCAAGGGGATATATTATTATGATTATATCGATTCTCAGAATAGATTCTTGGAGACCGAGCTTCCACTAATTCATGAATTTACTACAACTCTAAAAAGGAAGATCTCACAAGAAGACTACCACTATGCCTAAAAAGTATAGAAAACTTTTGGTTATAAGAATCTAGGTGAGTATCATAATCATTATCTTAAAATTGACGTACTTAGTTTAGCAGATATCTGGACAGAGTTTCAAAAAAATCTATAGAATATTATGAACTTGATCTCAGTCACTATATTTCTGTCCCATCACTATCCTGGGATGGAATGCTTAAGATGATAGGAGTTAGGATCAAACTTTTTACAGATATGGCTATGCATGATTTTACTAAAAAAGCTAAACGTGATGGTATATTTATTGCCTATCAACGATATTTTAAGGCTAATAATCCCAAGATGAGAGAAGCCTATGATCCATCCAAACCCACATCTTGGATCTCATATATAAACGTAATAAATCTTTATAAACATTCTATAAGTCAATATTTGCCTATCAGAAATTATCAATGGGAAGCTAATCGGGAATATTTACTAAAAAATCCAGCTATGCAGAAGAAATATCTTGAAAAGATTCTCAATACATGATCTGATGCTAAACAAGGGTATTTTTTAAATATTAATACTCATTTTCCTCTAAAGACTTATGAATATTTAAAAGACTTACCTCTAACCGTGAAGAATGTCATTGTAAAAAAGAATTATTTATTTTCATATAATGCTAAACTTGTAGAACGATTAGATGGTGAATGCTTTTCTGCTACAGAAAAATTAGTCCTCCATCTTGGATCACGAAAGAACTATGTAATCTATTACCAAGAGCTCCAATATTATGTAAAATTAGGTATAGTTGTAGATGAAGTTTCAGAAATACTCTCCTTTAACCAAACTAACTGGCTTGAACCATATATAACTTTTAATACTGAAAAACGTAATGAGGCTAAAAAAGCTGAAAATACATTCCTGAGTGACTTTTTCAAACTTATGAATGTATCAGTAAATGGCAAGACTATGGAGAATATTCGCAAGTACTAAGATATCAAGATTATAAAAAATAATAACGAGTGAGATAAATAAACTTTCTTAAAAAAGGATCACAAGCCCTCATTCAAATATGCTAGGCAACTTGGAAATATACTTATAGGAGCGCATATGGAAAGGCCAGTGTGACTCTCAACAAGCCTATCATAATTGGAGCATCTGTTTTGAGACTTAGCAAGCTTCACATGTACGAATTTTGGTATAGATATGTGAAAGAAAGATATGGTGATAAAGCAAAGCTTGGCTATATAAATACAGATTCGTTCATATATCATGTTGAGACTGAAGATGTTTATAAAAATATGGATGAGCGATCAGACCTCTTTAATCTTAATAGAGATCAAACTGTGGCAAATATAAGGATGAGACTCTAGGCAATACAATTTCATTATTCACACATATCTGAACAAAATTATATCATTATATCTTAGTAGAGCGTGAGCCTGATGGTAAGACCACAAACTCTAAGTATAAGGGAGTTAGCAAAAAAAGTATGTGCGAGACAGCAACTGATATATATTTTCCATTTTTAGGCGAAACATTGCTTGATGATCCTGTAGACGAAGCCAAAATATTCAATCCCATAACCCAAGTCTATCTAGACCGTCTCTTTGGTAAAGAAGTGTTTTATGCTAAAAATGTGGGTATCAGATCAAAAGATTATGTATTATTTCTGGTCGAATTTGAGAAGAAGGCCTTCTGCTCCATAGATACTAAGCGCTGTATATTATCAAATGAAATAACTACTTTATCATATAAGCATTAGCATAATATGATTTATAAAAATATAGTCAAAGATAGTATCTCCTATGAAGAGGCTTAAAAATGAGCTATAAGAACTAAGCTTCCAGAAAAATATCACTCCTTTGATGCTAAGCATCTGCAGAAGAAAATAGATTAAGAAAGAAATACCACTTCTTTGATACTAAGCATCTGCAGGAGGAAATAAACTCATAAATAAATGCTATTCAGATAGATAGGGAAATATTTTAGATGACAAATGCCTCTCTTGTAGTTCGATAGAATAAGAGGGTATGAATGTGTATCTCACATATCTAGCTCATCCACATAAGCTAAATAGTGATGAGTAGTCAGATCGCATACATTATTAGATTTTTTTTTTTGTAAAATATATATATATATTAAGTAATATTCTCTAAAATGAAAATCATGCAAAAGTAGTCTTCCAATCATCCTAGCAAGTATATAAAAAATATAGAAAAGCTATCAAAGTTGGCAGGATTCAATCATCAAAATTCTATAGTATCCAGCACACTTATTGGAGAAATCAAAGCATTAGAGGAAAAATTAAGTGACTATCATTTTCGACTCTAAAAGCTTGAAAGATCTGTTGACTGTATAGAAGAACAAACTGATCACAGCAAAGAACTAACTGATTCTTCTGAGTCTAGTTCATCTGAGTTTGAAGTAGAGAAGATAGTTGCATCTGAGTGCGATTTATTCAAAGAAATAAAAGTTAAATGCTATAAACCAAAAAAAAATACCAAGTGATTCCCCTTTTTTTTCACTAGATTCGAAAAAAAAAACTAGACTTTCTCAGCGATAACTTTAAAGGAGGGCTATATGTCATCTGCAGTATGTAATAGTATGTTATTACTACACTTCTCCGTAGTAACCATACTATTTTGAGTGTCATATGATATCACTTCCTTTAGGCTCAGTGTCAAGTGATTTTCTATGCATATACTATTATATATGTCATATGATACCGCTTCCTCAAAGCTTAGTATCAAGTGATCCTGCTATACTGAATCAAAAAATTATGCAGGGGGTAGAAAAAACCCTCATATTATGAAAATATTAGAATAAAATTAGCATTTTCTTAGTATTTTTTATTTATATTTTTTTCTCTTAGGTTTGTACTTCACAAATCTCAAATTTTTTTTTCAATAATCTATATAACTGTAAGAAGAAATAAGATAAGTATGACATATGATATTAAGGAACTTTCAATGGTAGGAATAGCCAGTGCGATTCTAGAGGAACCTGCTAGAGGCATTACTTAAGATAATGGTATTACTTCTGTACTATTCAATTGCTTCGCAACCCCTTTCTGGAGTAATAGCTTTTGTAAAACCTTTAATATATTTTCTCTAGAAAAACTTTTATTGAGTTCCATAATTTTATCTTCAAGACCACACTCATGGACGAGAGGTCTTAAATTATCACTAATCCAATCTGAAATCTTTTGCGATGAATTATTTATAGGTGGAGGTGGGGGATCTACTTCATTATGTGAAGTACCTTTTGGCTCTTTTTTTAATGCTAACCAATCTCTAAGGGACCTATTTCCTCTATCAATTTTAATCGTTTTGAAGACTAAATATTCAGCTTCTGTTTGTATATGCTATCTGATGACTCTATTCCTTTTTCCATACATTCTATTGTATATTCTTTTGAACTAAGGTTCTTATTTACTCGCTCTAATTCAAGCTTGAGAGAATTATGAAATGCTTGTTCTAGTTCTAAGTCATTCAACTTACCTTCTAATTCTCATATTTTAGTTTCAAAAGAAAGAATCTGGATCTTGTTAGCGAACGAAGCTTTCTGGGTTAAAGTTAGCTTTCTTTTTAGTGTTTTAATAGAAGATTTGAGCAATTTGATTTCAGTAGAATATTTGGCTTTAAGCTCACTATTAGCTGTATTCAGCTGACTAAACTTATTGTTAAAACCTGAACAGATATGATTAAAATCCTTCACTTGCTTTAAATATACATCCTGTAGATCTTTATAATTATTAGCAATATCAGAAGTGGTTTTGATGCTACTACACAATGCTTTCTCAAGTTCTGATTCATGAATACTACCAAGCTGATGATCTGAAAGGATTTGTTTACTTAGTAAACCTTCAACTGCTCCTTTATTCTCGATATTTTTTAAGATATGCACATTGAACATAATTTTTTTTTCAGCCTAATCATTAGTATACAAAAAATATGAGTGATCCTGAAAACACTTTATTTTTTATAGATATTAGCATATTACTGATACTACTGATACTACTGTTTCTACAATATTATTGATACTATCATATTACTAATACTATTATTACTAATATTACTGATACTACTGATACTACTATATTACTGATACTAGTATACTATCGATACTACCAATACTACCGTTAATACTGTATTACTGATACTAGCATAATACCAGTATTACTAATATTTTTTATATATTTATTTATAGTGAAAAAAAATCTCTAGCGATTAACTACTAATATGATCACACTTCAGCTTAAAATACATATTAATTCTAGGGCTAGTTACTTGTCTCTCGCAGATTATAAAGACATTATGCAATATCATGATATAAAATCCAAACCTTTAGCTCAGCTAAGTAAAAAATATAATATATTGAATAGTCGCTTATATCAAATTTGAAGATGACAGGAGTTAAACAGGATTTAATGAAATGATTTAGCAATCATTTCAAACATAAACGTTATAAATAAACAGAATGAGGAGCGGATCCTGAAGAAATCATGCTAAACTGAAAGACCAAAGGAAGAATTTCAATATAAATTCGATTTTGTCTTCACAGTACTAGAAAACAAAATACATGATACTAAAATTAGCGTTTCAGAAGAGGATGTTATTTCAGATAGTAAAGCGAAAAAAACTAAAGGAAGGAAATCAAGAACCAAAGCTGTTCGCGCTTCTAATTCTATTTCACCTACTGAATCTTCTGAAGATATCTTGGATTTGTATAAGAGAACTAGTTCTGAAATAGAAAAAATTAAAGCATCTGGTTGTAATCTTATTTTAAGTAGTTATTTGACCTTCTTTTCATACTGGTTAAGCAAATCATTATAGTATCCTATAATTTTCAAATTCGATTGAATGCTAGAGAATAATGCTTTTTCAAGTTCTTTTATATGAATTGCCATATTCTCAATAGTGACACAATTTACACACTTTTTTTTAAATTCTCCTCACTAGTCAGATTAGAAGAATTAGCTAAAACCTGAGAGCCTCGTATAATTATTCCTGATCCTTACCTACAGTAAAAATATTACGCTGGGACTTGTAAACTAATAAGGGGATGGTAATAGTTTTCTATTACATGTAACCTTAAATTCTTCTTTATTAAAAGCTCCCATCCAGCCTGATATTACTATTGCGTTTCAAGAATTACTAAAGATTTAGTATTTCCATTCTGATCTTTTTTTCGCAGGCATAACAGAAAATTCATCTATTATAGAGGCTGTATTTTCTCTAGAACCAATTGTTATAGGAATATTATCTATAGTGCCAATGGATATAGATTGACTTCGACTCCATTAAGCTTATGAATTTTTTTTCTATTAATTTTAATTTCTAAAAGCTCTTCAACAAATTCAGTAATATTATCTGAAAATATGAAAGAATCAAAACTAGTATCAATCATTGCGCAAGGTATTACCAAACTTTCTATTTTACAATAAATAGTCACAACATTGTCAGCATCCTTTATTTGTAAAAAATTTATTTCTAAAGGCTTAGGCTAATATATTTGACTATTTTTTTTTTAACTGAATGACATTACGCATATGCCTTAATAGCATAATTCAAAGTATGATCACTTTCTAAATGGTTATTATCTGGCAATATTTCTATTTTCATAATATTATTTGTTATTCTTTCAGCTTGATGTGATTTCTTAAGGACCTGCTCTTCCTAAGAAGGAGACGGAACTTGTAAAAGAGGTTTCTACTTAGTATTTACTGCTTGTAATAGCAGAAGCAAGACCTCTTGTACTTTTTTTGTAACATTCTCCCATGCTAATTCTCTTCTTTTAGCTGTATCATTTGGTATAACAGTATTTAAGCAATAGTATTCTAATTTGAGGTATATTGTATTAATAAATTTCAAAATTTCTATAAAAATTTTTTTAGGATAATGGGGGATTACTGATGATATTATAGATTTTAAGACTATTTGATACATTTGATCCGTAGTTATATGAAGTGCTTTATAACTAATTATATTGTGTGATACTTTAGTATTTTCAGCACAAAATTTGGAAGTAGGGAATTCCTTCTTGTAAGTCTTTTTATAGGTACTACACTTTGTACTACTTTTTTTTATAGCATAGCAGTTTTGGTCAGTAATGTTTAGAACAGATTCGTCATCATCAACACATTCATCACTCTCCTCAACTTCCTCCTCAACTATGTATTCTATTTCAGGCTCTTCGGCCTTCTCCTCAAATATGTATTCTATTTTAGGTTCTTCAGAATCATCAAAAGACCTCTTGAGATGAGATCTTTCTTAACATTTTGGTATAAATAATTAATCTTTTTAGTCTGCTTAACTCCAGGACAATTAATTTTTATATGGCTAGCCTTTTTACAGACTGAACAAAGAGAACAATTCGTTTAACTGGTGTTTTTTGTACTACCTTTCTAACAATTTTCTTTGTAGCATTTGTATTTCTAACCTGAGACTCTACAAAGAGACTCCTTCTAACATTAGTTACTTTTTACCCTAACCTTTTACTAAGTTCATCATAGATATATGGTTCTAAGACTGAGAGATCTGTTATTACACCTAAATAATCCAAATCCTTTGCTAAACAAACTATACATTCATGTTCAGTTTGTGATTCTTTTTATAGAGATGAATGTAATAGAGTTTCTTTACTGAAGGAAAAAATGCCTACACTTCTACCAGTTTCTAACCATTTATCATTAAGTTAGGTAAAAAAGGTATTAAAATCTGTTAGATTTCCAATTTTAATCCATAATTCCAAATTTTCAAGTAAATGGCTATAAAGAATAGGTAAAACATCTGTAAATAGTAAAGCATCTACATATAGTCTAACCCATTTTTTATATGTTTCTAGAGTATCAATAGAAAGAAATTTATCAGAAATAAGCACTTTCATAGAAACCTATGCTGAATCTAGTTTTATTACACGATATGTTTCTCGAAGCCATACTATAAATAATGCTAGAATATTGACTGCATTTCCTGCATTGTTATTAAATAGATTAGGAGGAGTAAACTTTCCCATCATCTTTCCTGCTAATATATTAGTTTTCATACCATCATTAAGACTGCCATTCCTAATGAATTGCTATAATTAATTGCCTGCATAACCTTATTATAATAGTCATTTGGTAGCTCTTGACTAGTATATTGCGGTATTTGAGCTAAAAGTAGGCCATTGCATTTAAAACTTCTGGTAAGGTAGCCATATTTCCAAATGGATTATTTTGTAAATTCAAAATAATTTGTCATGAATTTATTTTTTTTGCTTCTATTTTTCATATTAATTATATACTCAATCCCGATTATATTCTAATAATCCTATATCTGCTTAAGCTTGTTTATAATACTTTTTTAAGTTTTGCGTCTGCTGTATACAAGCAGTATGTCTTCTTTTTCACCAACATTTTTCATAAATATTTTTATATACCGTATCTCTAAAATTATTGATTTCATCATCTCTTTGTTGTCAGGCTTGTCTTTTATCCCTTCATGTTTGCTTCATCATCTATACACTTCGAAGACAATCATTTCTAAAATTTGCCATATCATTCATAATCCTATTTATTTGCCTATGGAATGCATTAAGCAGATCTTGTAAGTTCGCATTTTCCTGAACATACTTTTGATTATATTCTTGAATAGTTATTATTAAGATCCGTATTCCATTCAATGTATTTTTTATGTCAAATGATGTATTGCCATTGATATATCCTTCAATTCAATCTAAAGCTGTACCAATATTTCTTAAGATATCTGGTAGTGCCATATTTTCTTGATGTTCTTCTTCAGAAGGTTTATTACTCTTATTTACTTTTTTCTTTTTAGACTCGAAAAAAGGGCTATTGCAATCAGTTTCTTGTAATAAAAGATCAGTTAAAAAATTTTGAGTTAATTGTTTCTCTTGATAGTCTTGACCGAAAGAGTGCAATATCTTGAGAATTTGACTTTTAAGCTTTTCTACTGTATCTTTTAGTAGAATGATTCGCTTATCTTGAATGACTAATGCCTCCTCCTTTATATCTAAATAATTCTGACATTTTTTGAGATTATGTAGGGTGGAGCAGTATTCTGCTTTTATTTTATCTAATTCATCCTCTCATGAGATAAGATTTTTTCAAGATATTTGATATATAACTCACATCGTTCTAGATTAATTGTGAGCTTGCGAATCTTTTTCTTATTTTTTATAGTAATAGTTTTCTCTTTAGTCAACTTTATTCGCAATTCTAAATTGCTATCTAATAAATCAAAATATACCTGCTCAACTCCCATTGATTTCTATTATCTTAATAGATTCTGATAAGACTCGAAATGTAGATGTGTCTTCAGTTTTATGCAAAATTTATTATCAGTCTTCAGGCTATCAGAGGACTGTAAAAAAATTACATGAAGCCTCTCAAAAAGCTAGATATGATTTTTCACTTGATGAGATGTGTGACTGGTTTGAAAGATAAGCTGTTTACCAAATTTATATGCCTCTTCCTAGATATATCCCCTGAACAAGTTTTACTTCTATTACTACTCCTAATAAAGTCTATCAGCGGATATTCTCTATATGCTTTATGATAAGATAGGTCAGATTACTTATTTTTTTTGCCTTAATATTGTGGATGTAGCTTCGAGATATAAAGTATCTATTTCTATTAGTATATATAGTGTCAAAGATAGGCAGAGAATCTTAACTTCAAAGATTATTACTAGAGCTTTTCAAGAGAAATATGATGATCCTGAGTGTTCTTTTGTTTAGCCATAAACATTTTTAACAGATAGGGGGCCAGAGTTCAGGGGTAATTGTGAGAAATTAATGAGAGAGCATGGCGTGAAAATTTAGAAGACCTTTACTAAAGATACTATGGGTATTACTGAAAAATTTAATGGTGATTTAACTAGAAAATTATTTCGTTCACAAGATGCTTCTAATCTTTTGACTTTACACTTAAATAAGATATTTCAGGTTTAGGTAAAGAATTTGCCTATAGTTGTTAAATATTTTAATAATTTTATTACATGCCAGCTTGGTATTTCTCCTGTTGATGCAATAGTGAAAGAAGAGGTCTTGACTAAGCCTTCTTATCCTTGGGATGACCCTATAAGCTTTGATGAAGAGAAGCTTTCTGGTGATGTTCTTGTTTAATATTTATTATATTCTAGTGATTTGGAGGGTAGAAGATACTGTGCTGGTGATTTGAATTAGTTCTCACATATTTATCATATTCGTCAATCTATAGTGTAAAAAAATCAGCCGGTCTTATACTGGCTGGAAGAAGTTCCCTTTAGGCTAATTGATAATGATGATTATATTCTCAAATATTCTAAAAGATCTTTTGTTTGAGAAGAATTGATGGTTATTCCCTTTGATACAAAATTGCCTCCCCAGTGGATGCTTACGAATTAAATTTTTAAAGTGATGATAGGAAGTCTTCTGTTTCTTCATCAACTTGTTTATCAATAATAAAATAATCCTTAGCTAATTTATAATATAATTTATATAGTTTTATGATGGCGTTAAGAATCTTTAGATCCTGCCTATAGTATTCTTTGTAGTCATCTTTGACTTTATAATATTTAGCTTTATTAGAAAATATGCTCATGGCTAGTTTGAGAATATATTCTTGAGGATCCTCTGCCTGATGCAATTTTTTGATCCTTTCTTTATATGATTGCATGAATTTACCTTCATTTGGCCTTCTATAATAGATGCTGGTCTTGACTATATTTATTAATGCCTGCTCGACTTCTTGATATATGGGTTTTATTTCGACTAATTGAATTTGTATACTCATTATATATTTAGTATATATATTACTTTATGGTGTAAAGATTTATTCAATTAAAATTATTTATACAACTATAAAATAGGCAAAGGTGGTAAAGCAAAAGTGAAATTTATTTATTATTATATTCATAATACTAGTAAAATTTGTAGCAGACGTAGTACTAGACCTAAAGATTGTCGATTATACTTCAAAGCTAAAAAACGTTAGCTGTGTTTTGCTTGTAGTAGACCTACAAAGATAGATAAACCTATAGGGTAGATAATGATCTATGTAGCTATTGTAATAAAAGCAATTATCAGATCTGGCATGTAAACGTACTTTGAGATAAGGCCTAGATGTTCGATCAGTATTCTTCTGAGGTGATACTTAGAGGTGAGACCCTCTTTTGAAGCTATCGCTAAAAAAGCTTAGATTCTTTTTTCGAATCTAGTAAGAAAAAAGGGAGGTGAGACTTAGAAGAGAGACTTATTTTTTCACCTAGAGGTTAGACTCTCCTTTGAAGCTATCGTTGAGAAAACCTAGCTTCTTTTTTCAAATCTAGTGAGAAAAAAGTAAGGTGAGACTTAGAGGACCAGGAAGTGCGTTACATGAGACTTAAATATGCTCACCCTAGAAGTAAGACTTAGAGGTAAACATAATATGTGTATATGCTTTACTTCACTCTGCAGACTTTGTAAACATATCTTGAATACATGTTTCGCATCTTTAATGCTCTGCAACCTGATAAATCTTATCTCTTTGAGGTGAGACTTATCAGAATTTGATTACATTAATAAATCAATTTTAGAATTAATTCTAGAATAATATAAAAAAATGGTATACTGATTAGGCTTGCTTGGTCGAACTCTGAGTACACTCAGATATTTGTGTCTTTAGAGCTTAAGGTTCTATTCAAGGGCAAGTAGTATAGCATATATTTTTCATTATATTATTTGAGATTAAAAAGAGGGCCTATGTGTTAACAAAGATGATAAATATCTTGATCTTGGAAACTTAAAATTTGGGTAAGAAGATATATTAACAGGATTTAAACCCAGCTCGATTTTAAGCTTGAATTCAATATTGAATTTTGATATATTTCCTGGTCTTGCATATTAATTTAGAGTTCAATAAAGATTTCAGAAATTTCATATATCAGAAAAGTGGCTGGGAGGCTACACACTTTTGTATACCTATTTGGAAATTTTGTCTCAGAACTCCCAAATATATCTATATAATGTAAAATTTATTCATATTAAATAAAAATAAAATTTTATAACTATAAATAATTTAAATTTATCATTAATTTATTTTAAATAAATAAAATACAAATTATCATTTAATAAATTCAAATTATTACTATTTAAAGTGATAATAATATTTAAAGTATTCATTTATAACATCTGAAGTAATTATTTAAACAATTTGAAATTAGTCATTTAAAATATTTAAAATGCTTATTTAAAATATTTTTATTCTAAATATATATTTTATATATTTTAGATATTATCACATTTGAATTACAACAGTTTTATAAAGTTCAATTTAGTTTAATATTTTTTAAACTATAAGATTATGACTTATATTAGTAGAATTTGTTATTCTAAAATTATAATCAATATTAAAAAATATTATAAATGAAATGATAAAAGAAAATAATATAAACTTAACTAGAATAATATATCATTATACAAAAAGATGAATTTTATCATTCAAAAAATATTTATTTTAGATTGATAATTCTTTATAATTCTAATTGAATAATATTTTAATATTCAATAAAACATATTTTTCAAATGATTATGTTAATATTGAATTAAATAACTGATTTTTATATATTATTAAGATCATAATTTTAAAATTATAAATTTTAATTTAAATAGAATCACAGTTAAAATTGCTAGGTAAAACCTAGAGATTTTACAAGTTATTTAAATGTAAAAGGTAAAATTTAGCAAAATTATAAAAATTTGCAAAACTTTGCAAAAGGTATAATTATATTAAAGTTTATAAAATATGAAACAATATTATATTTTAATAAAAAATTAGTGAAACTAGAATATAAATATTTTTTCAAATTCTATAAATTTTAAATTAATTAAAACTAAATTAGATTTTAATATTTATATTATTTATTCATATGAATAAACATTTTAAGAGTAAAATAAAACATTTATAAAATTATTTTAAATAATAATTAATAAAAAAAAAAATTTAACATAATTGGATCAATTTATAAATAATACTTGTTTAAGATAAGATTATTTGTAATATAAAGTAAAATAATATTTTTTTAAACTTATTAATTATAAATTTATATTTAATATCTTAATTTAAGTAAATATTTATAAGATTTATCACAAATTTCTTGATACCAGTAATATATATATATATATCTTATTTTGATCATAAAGAAGTAAAATTTAGAAGGTAAAAAATTAGGACATGATTTAAATTGATAATTATTAATTTTGAATTTTTTGTAAAAATAGAATTTTCTTTAATATTAAACAAAGTTTTATAAGCTTAATGAGATCATGAATAGTAACAGGTCTTGTATTTGAAGTATATTTTATTTAGGAATTTGAGAATTCTTTTATATTTCTATAAGGTTAAATATAAGTTATTGTTTATAACTTGATTTTCACATACCTGTTTCTTATAGTTTATAAATAATTATTTTTAAGAAAAATAAAAAATTTTTTTTTTAACAAGAAAAAAAAAAAAAATTTTTGTTCGCTCATCGAAAAATATGTTTTAATTAAAACTAAGAACATAATAAATAATTAAATATAGATAAATAAAAAATAATTGTAAAGAATAAAAATGAAAAGAAAAGGTATATTTTATATGTATAATAAAAAAATATTCTACCTAATTCTTAAGAGAAACCCATCAATTATATATTAGTTCTTTTATAAGAACATATGGGAGGTTTCTAGGAAAATCAGGTTCTGAGAAATTTTTGACTTAAATTAAGAGCTTAATACATTTTAATCTAATAACATCAAAAACTAATATGCAATAAAAAATCTCAATTTTGTTAAAAAATTCTTGAAACCTGATTTTCCTAGCAATCAACCCATATAGGACCTTTGCAATAGAAAAGGGGAAATGGCTGAAAAAATAAAAATTGAGTTAATGTTAAATCTGAATATAGTTTGACCTAAAAATCATATTTGGTATAATAAAAGTAAAATTGATTGTTTCCCTCTTTCTATCAAAGGTCCATATAGTAAGAGGACGATTTTGACATGTGAACAATTTGCCTAGATGAACATTTTAGCTTGGGGAAATATTGGCCAATCTACAAGATCTAATTCAATTTGCGGAATTTCCTTGTAAATTAAACGGTTAAAGTAGGTGAATTTAACTCCGGCCGAATTTCAATTTCTGGCAAGAATTAAAATTTTATGATTGCAAAATATTGTCTAACTCGGGCCAAATTTATATTAATGGCCTAAGTTAATTTTAACCGGTTCCAACCTCTAACATAATGTTTCGTATAAGACACCGTTTTATTATGAAATTGATGATTATTAAAGCCGCAACAAGAATAAGCCTCAACAGAGGTTTGTTCAAGAGTTACCTCCGGCAAAATTTCTTGCTTATCTTTAAGCTAGGAAATTTTATTTTAGAAAATTACACCTAAAAATTTTTCCTCCTATAATTTAAAATCATTAATCAAAAAAAAAAAATAAAAAAATATTTTTATAATGTTTTTAAGTAAAATCAAACAATTTTTACATCTTTTTTTTGAAATTTTTTTTTTTATTATTAGGCCATGCAACTTTGATTTTTCGGTTCACGTCACCCGGCCGGTTCACTTTTTCAAATTTTAACAAAAAAAAGTTTATAATGTGTAATTTTATTGGTAGATTAAGCTTTATTGTATTATCGTAATGTATAATTCCTTTCTTACAACTCATTAGTTTCATACAGCTTCCCAAGCAATACATTGTGCTGAAATTTTGATTAGTCGGGCAAAGAAAATTTTTTAAATTTTAGATAAAATTTAAAATTGACACGGTCACCCGGGTTTCTTTTTCATATGTTAATTTTTTATATTTACTATAAAAAAAATTGAAATTTTCGTAAACTGACACGGCCGGGTCACAGAATCTGAGAATTGCTTAGAACGGCCTTGTCCCTTAAATATTGACCAATCAGATGGCATAATATTTATATATAAACTTATAAACTTTTTTTATTAATAAAAAATAATCATTAATAAACTCCGGGTCTCCGGGTCGATTTTTAAATTTCAATGTTACGTGAACCGAAAAATCGAAGTTGCATGGCCTTAAGTATTTTTTTTTTTTTTTTTTTTTTTTTTTTTTTTATTTATAAATACTAAAATTTAATATTATTATCAAGAGGGGTAACTCACCTATCGCTACCACACCATTAGAACATTGCTTTACAATAAAAAAAAAGTGAAAAATTAAACATTATATGGCTAAGCCCGTAGCGACGAACCGGAAAATTAAAAAAAAATGTTAAAGAAAAAAAAATGAAAAAAAAATGAAAATGAAAAAATAAAAACGAAAATAATAATAATAATAAATACATATCGCACTCATTTTCAACTAGAAGTGTAAACTAATGAAAAAAAATAAATAAAAATAAAAATACCTTATTGTTACCTCGAAAGACATTACAATAAAATCAAAATATGGATCTAGCCTGAAGAGGAACATAAAAAGAAAAGGCTAAGAAAAGAAATCAGGCTGTGTCCGAGAGAATTGGCTGGCTAATGATGCTCTTGCACTACAATCAATTTACTTTTAATAAGGATCGCAATGAATACTTGAGCAGTTGAAAAATAATTAATAACACCAAAAAGAGTTAATTATGAATTCTGATCCGGTTTTCCGGAATTCGCTTTCAATTGAAAAGGGCTTATATTCTTTCAATGTTATTTAGAATTCTCTTTTTAATTTTTTACCAAATGAACCTTAATAAAGTTTAATAGAATAAAATATCAAAAAAAAAATTATATAAATATTTCGTGCAACAAAAAAAATCAATTGAAATTAAAAATGTACATGTTTAATTTCGAGTAACATTACATAAATCACTTAAAAGTACACAATGTAAATTTTTCTTTGAATTTACTAAACACACGATTTCTTTATAAAGCTAACTTGAATCACATTTACTATTTTAGAGAATAAGAAATTTTATTTCTAAGTTTAGTTGTTTCAAATTTATCTGTCTTATAAAAATAGAAATTAATTTGGGAAAATAGAAACCTCAATTAATACAAATTAAACATAATTAAATTCATGGACGAAACAACGAATATTTCTTTGTCATTTCATTATGAATTAGCTCTTATATAATGACCAGATATAGATACAAAATGGCAAACTAAAAATTTCAATTGAAATGAACGATTATATATTTTTTAGTTATCATTGGATTTTGCAACTTCTCTGTATGTATAAATGCACAAGCTGCAATTTTTACTTTAATAAAAAATTAAATGTGCACAAATAAGTTGTTTTACAATATGGACCTTTGCAGGAAGGGGGAAAACTGCCGGAAAAAATCAATTTTCTTTTTTAGGCCAAATAAAAAATATGTTCAGATTTAGCATCAAATCGTTTTTTAGTTTTTCCAGCCCCTTTTTCTCATATATAAAGTCTAAAAAATCGCCCACCCCTGCACTTAAGAACATAAATTCTAGTAAGTTTTCTGCTTTTTCTTTTTAACCTAGCGTTCACTTTTGAGCATGACAATATGGAAACGTTTCAAATAAAATCATGTCATGAGATATAGTAAATCATATGATCCGTAATGTGATTTTACTGGCAACGCAAAAGAATTATTTTTAAGGTTGCGAGGCAAACCTACAATAGTCAAAACTATTTATTAAAATCTTGACGTTTCGAATTTCGTCATTTTCTTTGCTGAGAATTTCCCGCAATTACAATTATTTCATTTGATTTAATCCTAAATTGCAAAGCAATAGTTAGTTAATTTTCTTAGAAAATTTTGCGCAAGACTTTCAGAATCCTTGAAATATCTGAAGTTCTGGGAATATCATTTGAATGGATTCAGACAATTCATATTTATAATCAATAATTATTAAATATTAATTATAAACGAGAAAACTCTTTTCTGTAAAAAAATACATTGTGGCGTAGTATTAAAGAATTTTAATGATGATGGTTGCATTCTTCGTGACACTTTACATTATCCTTTACACACATTATTATGAACAATAAAACTTTATTTTTACATTTTAACTTTGAAGAAGAAAATTTGGACAAATAAATATAGCTCGAAACGAAATAATGTACTGTACGTGTTTTAACAGAAAATTTTTATTATAAATCTTTATTGAGTTGTTTTAAATAATACTTCTTTTCTAATTTACAATCCTAAATGTCCATTATTTAGTAGCTTATTCCGCTAAATAATTTTTATATTTACTTGGCAAAATATTTGTCATATTTGTCGTAAATTCTTTAAGGTTTAAAACTGCCGGAACGCGAACAAGTTGTTGGTAAAGCGCAATATATATCATGCTATTGAAACATTCGCATCTAAACATGACCCGATTCAAACACTTTATAATATGACATTTTATGTGGATATCTTATGGAAGAGATAATAAATAATTAAATAACAACTAGGGAACGTGAACCGTTGTGCGTCCGAAGCGAGAAAACAAAAATAACTTAATGTAACTAATTTTTTTTATTATTATTTATCACCTGATCATGCAAATATTGATTGTTACACCTGATCCCGACAATGATGACAAATTTTAAATTATTGCATAATTTTCCGGTAACAAAAGTTAAGTTGGTCCTAAACTGTCCCAAACTATATCCAAAACTGTCCACTTGCCGTAGGGGTTCTACACTTTTAAGGGTTCCGCATGACAACACTGCAGGTAGTAGATGATCATTCAAAATTGATAGTCATTCTAAACAAAAAAAATAATAATTATATCATGAGTGATTTTTTAACGTTTATTTGTTTTAAATAAACATTGTCGATTTAATTGAGTTGAAAGCATCATTCGTTCAACTCTCTACTATGAATCCATCCATGCATACGAAAAAGTGAAACCTTTCAAATCTTATTCCGAATATTTCCATACGTAACCTAAATTGATAGTAATAGATTGTTGTTCGTTTGTTACTACTTACATATTATTTATAACTGGAAGTATTAAAAAAATAATGGTATTAACAAATCAATTTTATTATATCTCTAGAATTGAAAGAAATATTTTAATTTAAAAGATTTTTTTTTTGTTGCATTATTTATCATTAAAGGTCCATAAAAATACTGCGCCGTCTGATGTTACTAACCTTTACCCAATCATAGAATTAAATTAATTAAATAAAAAATTCTTTTAAAAGCGTGCAAATTACTTATCAAATCAAACTTAACTTATTATTTAGGAATTTACCCGAAATGACGTTATGATAATCAAGAAGAAAAATGTCATCAAAAAATCCAAACTTGTTTCATGTGTATTATACAACAGACAATGGTAAATTAATTATAAATAGGACGAAGTTTTTACGTTGAGATTTATTATCTGTTAAACATTTAAATAGATAATTAAAATTACTTCTCTTTTGCTTTTTAACAATTGTAAGTATCTTTCTTGTAACCTATCTAAATTTTCTTGATGTTTCACAGATGATTCAAATCTGAGGAATGACCAAAATTTTGGCAGCTGTGCATGTCAATTTGTCCGTACCTTTTATTTTTATCATTTAATTTTTAAAAATAAAAAATGCATGTAGAAATGACGCAAAACAATTACTTACATTGTTTTTCCCCGTCTTTGACAATAAAAGATCTGGATCGCCAAATGTGCCATAATGCCCTGCTGCTGCTTAAATTTTTTTTGTATCATGAAAGTACAAAAGGAAATTGTAATTCTTCGTTTAAAAACGATGAATTTAATTTCACATTATACATACTTTCACTCAAAATTACCGCCAATAAAAGCACTAATCGACAATTTACTTTAATTGTCAGTTTTGTAGATCACATGTTTAATCAAAACAGAAATTCTTATACTTTAAATATAAATTTGCATTTACTGGAGAAGTAGATAATGAATCTGATTCTGCTTTTTGAAAATGCCCAGATTGCGGAAAAGAAAGAATCAGTGATGGATGGTGTAAAGATTGTGAAACCAATGCCTTTAAAGAGAGTTTTAGAAATTGGACCAGTGAAAATCTTAACGTTGATAATTTTATTAAATATACCCAATTGAGTGCAACCAAAAACTTAGATTATTTAGAATATATAGATTTTGAACAATTTGATCTTATAGAAAATACAAATAAAGGCGATGCCCTTAGCACAACTTATTCAGCGGTTTGGATGGAAGGTCCTCGATGGATTTGGGATGAAATGGCTGACCAATGGATACGTAATGGGCCCATAAAGGTTGCACTTAAAAGACTAAATAACTCGCAAAACATAAGCGCAGACTATTTGAATCAAGTTATTATTATTTTAATTATCATAATTTATTTGCTTAAATTTTTAGCATTAATAACATATTTGATAATGTTAAATGAAGATTTATAAATATCATCAATGTGAGAACGTTGCAGACTTTTTTGGAATAACTAAAGATCATACCTTGAATTTTATGTTTGTAATGAAATATGAAAGTAAATCTTTAAATTCATACCTTGATGAAACTCAAGGAATTATTTGTTGGAAAGATATTGTTGAAATGCTTTGGGAAATGGTTGGAGGGATTGAATACATTCATGAGAAAGGATTAATTCATGGAAATCTTCACGGAGGTAATATTTTAATAGAGCATGAGCTAGATTCAATTAATACACGTATTTGGGATGTAGGATTAAATGGCCCCGCCAATAGAATAGATTCGAATGACATTTATGGAGTTCTTCCTTATATAGCTCCCGAAATTTTTGAAAGGAAATCCGCTAACCGAGGCTGTAGATATTTATAGATTTGGAATTATCATGTGGATACTCTCCGCGGGTGTTCGCCCATGGTGTAATAGATCACATGATATTAAATTAGCTAGTGAAATTTGTTCTGGTCTTCGACCTGAAATTATTGATGGAACTCCATATGTTTACGTTCAATTAATGACACAATGTTGGCATTCTGATATTTCTAGACGTTCAACTGCATCTGAACTATATGATATATTAGGAAGCTGGATAGACGCCATAGATAGTCCTAAACCATCAAAATTTACCGAGCAATTTGAGCTTTATGAAGAAAAAGACATTTCAAACTTTCACCCGGAAAGAATCCATCCTGAAGCATTTTATACAAGCAGGTTCTTGTATTTTCCTGAATTGTATAAAAATAATGAACTTCTGTAAAAAGAATAATCAAATACTAAATATTTTTATCGAAATCAGCAACAAAACTATAATTTTCTATCAAGTATAATTATAGAAATCGAAATATAAAATTGACATTTAAAACGTTTAATATTATCTATAAAATAACAAGAATTCATTTTACAAACGCCTTTATTTATTCGCAACAATTAAATTTGGCATTTAAAACGTCGATTATTATGTCTATAATTATATATAAAATCAATAAAAGTCAATAATTAATATTATTTATTTAATATATAGAAATCAATAATAACTGGTTTACCAACCTTACCTAGACTCCTTAAAAGCTTCATAACAATAATTCGTTGCTATTAAACTCAAATAAATAGCTTAATAACTACCTAGAAATCACAATACACTATATAGAATTTAGAAATTAAGACATAAGTATCATAATCTGTAAAAACATAAACTTCATAAAACCTTAAGTTTGTCTCTTTGGCGTATAATATCATAATGAATATTCAAAATAAAATTTATTTATGAAAAAGAAATATTTAGTCAGAAATAAACGTTTCAAGTATATTAAATTAACAAAAAATTTGCTGACTAGTCATTTTTCGTGCTCCGACTGACCCGTCTATTATTGACTTAGGGGTCACTATATTATTGACCCGTGACCCATAAATATACATTATATATTTCTGAATACACGCTCTCGGTCAGTCACAAGCATATAGAGTTCATATAAAAATTTTCTCTTTAAATGCATATATTATCATTAAAATTTTTAACCGGTTAACCATGTTCGGTTACCGGCTAATTTCATAAGTCACGGGACAGCCGATATATCCGAGACTTTTCCGAGAACATTTATAAGGATTTGGAAAGCTAACCACATTTTTATATGGGTAAAAAAAATTATATCGCTATACTTCTGAACGTAGCGATTATGTTTTTCTTCAAATTCTATACCTAGTTTTTTTAATCGTTCGTCCCTTGACTTTTGAAATTAGCCAGCCGTAACGGCGCTCCCTCCGGACTTTGTTTGATAGAGCCTTGATTCTTTTCGGAGATCATGCAGGAAATAATAGCATTACCTAATTGAAAATTTTTCCATCGGCAAGTTTTAATAATTCTTAATGTAAAAATATTATTAAATTTATATGGATTTATGGATTTATTCTTGTGAACGAGTCATATTTGAGTGAAATGATTAATGATTCTGTATTAATTCGGAAAATTATATGAAATTTCAACCGTTAAATTTGCAAATTGAAAATAGTGAATCACGAATCGCCAAAATTGTTGAAACAAACCATCGACCTTCGAAAACGTCAAAATTATTTTCGAGATTTAGCTCATATTTATCAGATAAAATTATCTAAGCATATCATAAATGTAACATTGTTACTTCAATAAATCACTTTATTTTATCCAGTATGAAAAGAAAACTATTTCAACTTAATCTTGTGACAATAATAAGTGAATTGCTCGAATCATTATAATGATCTCAAGAAAATTCTCCGGAGGCGAATCTCATCATGAGAAACGCTTTGGAAGCAAAATCCCTCGCTTTGAAAACTTGATTATCAAAGAAGATATAGTAAGAGTTTTATGTTTTAGTTTAAAAACAAATATTAAAAATTAAAATTTTCTCTTTAGGCGATCTTTGATCGCTATTAGATTTAATAAAAGATAAAAAAAATCACATCATTTCAAATTTTATATAGGAAATTCTTCGCAATAAAAGTAGGAATGAAAATATTTTGTTTTACCATAAATAGGATTCTGTAAATAATTCTTTAATAATTAATTTTTTGAAAATATTAAGAATATAGGTAGCAAGTTATTTTATGTAATTTAAACTTAAACTAAATCTTCTTTATTTAAATTAGTTAACAATCTTTAGTTATTAAGTTATTTTTATTATTATCTATAATTTTAGTACTTTAGAACGTAAGTTTCTTTTATTGATAAAATAATTATCTTTTACTAGAAATTAAAATAACTAAAATAATTTATTTAATAAGTTACGGTTTTTTAATTAATGTATTACCAAACAATTTATTCATACTATCAAAATCTTCAAGTTTATATTTAACGTGTTGTGACGATTTTAAAAATGAAATGATTGAGATTTTATTCATTTTATTTAGCTTCAATTTCGATTGATGAGATGATTATTATAATGTGCAAAGACTGTTTAACATGACAATTGTTGATTTCATAAATTGCATCTTGAATTTAATTTAATGAGGATGAAATATGTATGTAAAGAAATTTATTCCATTCAAATTGTGGAAAAGCTTGTCATATATTTATAAACTAGTTTTAACGAGAAATTTTACATTGATACCCTCTGCCAGAAATAATTTCTTTGAAGTACTGGTATTAGTAAAGTTCTGGAACGAGCAATGAAACTAGGAACAAAATTGATAATTTAGTACACCCAATCACGCACATACTTGTTAGTACATTAAGAAATGTTTATATTTTTTTTGCATTATACGAAAATAAATAAAATAAAAAAATTTATTCACCGAGATAACAATCGGACCCAAAACTGAATCCAAAAAAGCACCTATCCTTTAAATTGCGAATATTTATATCAATATTTGCTTTGTACAGTAATACGATCTTTGAAGACACGATTTTTATTGTGAAAATCTGTTGATTGCAGTACCAAGTAAGTTTAAAAAGATGTAAGACAGATAAGCGAGTCTATTGATTTTTATTATTGCCATTTCTGTAATGACTTCTTTATACCAATAACGTCTGAATCATTCTACTTGATCGTAAAAGTTCCGAACTCGATAATTATACCACGGATTTGAAATGTCATATCCTCTATAAAAATATTTATCTAGGCAAATTGCGGTCCACCTATATAATATAACTA
>CAJVPP010000711.1:0-27271 GCA_910592005.1 Funneliformis mosseae
AATAAAAAAAAAAATTTTGAATTTACTTACTTGTAGCCAGAGTTAGAGGCGGTCGGATACTTATGACCGCTACTGTAAGAATTTTTGATGATGTTCCTGAAGGAGTTATTATTGCGCAATAAATTCTGAATACTCTAATTTGTTATTAAAATTTTCATATTACATTTATTCATCAAAAAACTTTTATTTAAAGATAGGGGAAATTACATAGTAAATTAATAGTAAACAATAGTTCAAAAAAAAATTTTAATATCAATCATAAATAACAATAATAATAATAATATAATTTAATATCAATATTAGACTCTTACTACTGTTTTTTATTTATTAAATAAAGGCTTTAGACTTCAACTTTTCATTCTTTTAAGTTTATATCTAAATTTATATAATACTTATAAGTGAATATTAGTATTAATTTTAATATTTTATTATGATCTAACTTAGTTATTTTTAGCTTTTTTTTATTTTTTTATATTTTGATTTGTTTGATATAATTTAAGTTTGATATTAAAAGAACTTGAGAACTTTAAAATGATAAAAGATAATCTATTAAGAAGCATAAATATCACTTTCTTTTACTATCATATAAAAAATAATGCTGAAATTCTATACCATCAACAGTAAGAAAATAAAATAATATTTATTCTTTTATAAATATTTATTTTTGAAAATTATTGTACAGTATATATGACTAATTTTTTACATAATAGATGATAATAAAGATAACTATAATTTTGTCATAATTACAAATAACAGAAAATATTCTGCTAATAATAATATTGATAAAGAAAGTATTAATAATAATAATATTAAAAAATTTTTAATTTTTAATTTTATTATTATTTAAAGTTTATTTTTACAAATTATTTATTTTATTAATAAAATTATATATTGATATATGGTAAATAGTTAAAAAAAAAAAGGAAGTTGTTAAATCTAATATAAAAACTAGATCTAAATCAAAAAAGTAAGTATAAAAAATTATTATTTTGTTAGCTAACAGATCATATTATTATTCTTGTTTATCTCTTATTAATAGAGGAATTATCTGTAGACATTATTTTTAAGTAATGCTCTATACTTCTAATACAAAATTTCATATTAGGCTTATTTCCTTCTGATGGTATCACAAAAATAAGGATCTAAGTAAAGAACCATTTCTGATTTCTAGTAAATTTGAAGTTGAAATAGCACCTATAATTTTACAACATAATATTCTATTTTTGATAACAATCTATCAAATAGAATCACAAGATTCTATTACTCAATATAAAAGTATTACTGATGTATAATTCTATAATAAAATTGCTAGTTTAGCTCGTAAGATTACTATAAAAGCTGTAAAAAAACAAGACCTTAATATAATCAATCTTTTTGAAAATTACTTAAAAGATAATGAACTAGAAAATGAGTTAGATATAGATAATGATGAAAAAAACAAAGAAAATAACTCTTCTAATATTAGCAATTCTAATAAGAAAAATAGGTTTAAAGGTTGACCTAAAGGTACAAAAAGAATTAAGGCAAATTATGAAACAAAAGCATTAGCAAAAGTAATAAACAGTTTAAATGTAATTACTGTGATAGTATTGGTCATAATAAATGGAATTATAAAAATAATGCTATATCTGATGTATAATGAATTTAATTGATTAACTATTATTATTTAATAAAACATTTAAAATATTTATATTCAACAAGTACTTATTTACATTTGTATTTAAAAAAAAAAAATTTATTAAATTTTGACTGAAAATTTATGAAGCAGTAATGATGTGAAATTTTATAAATACGATAAAAAATAAACTTCATTAATTAATATCTAAATTATAAAGCAGATGGATTATAATACATCAATAATAGATAATATTAAGTATTACTATTATTTCCTGTATGATCTCTGGAGAGAATCAAGGCTCTATCAAGCAAAGTCTAAAGAAAAATTCCTTAAGTATTATTTTTATCTCGATCTATTACAACTTCACAACTTTGGTATTTGTACATCTCAGATCCTCCTATTTTTTGAATACTCTTACATCAGCTGCAAGTTTTTGAAGTATATGCCTCATTTTGGAAAATAACATGGATTCTTAATTCTTCAACTTTAGCTATAAAATGTTAGCAAAATTGATAATGAGCCTAAAAGAGCATTTTATGATGATATCATATGAAGTCAATTTTACTGTGTCATAAATATTGATGAATGATCAACATTATTAACATCATTAACATTTTTAACTTAATTAATATTTTTATTTTATTTATTTTATTCATATATTATATTATTATTATTATTAAATTGCAATTTATCTTTTATATTTATTTTATCGTTATAAAATAGTTTAACGTTAGATAACAATTTCTTATAATTGTATTTTTGTATAAATAGAATAGAAATTTGTCCTTGCAAAAGGGCAGAAATAACAGTGTAAACTCAATAGTTTGAGTTTAAGACTTAAAATCTAAGGTTAAGGATTGTTAAGGATACAAATCTTTACAGTAAAGGAATCTCTTTCTAAAACTACACATATTAAAAATCTTTTAATGTATCAATCGTGTTTATCGTGTTTACAAATTATTAAAGTTATTTACTTATCTAAAAGAATAAACCTAAGGTTAATTGTGATAGGACTTATTTCATAGTAATTTAGTAGTTTCTTGCATGTTATTCCCTGTTATTAAGTCATAGTTACTTTAAGTTCGATAAGCTGAGTCTAGGGTTAACAACGAACAGTTTTTCACATTATATTTCTTGTTTTTTGATTTATCATATTTGATACCTCAAAAGGAGGAATGATAATGACATTAAATTCACGAGTAAAAAATATAACACTCTTTTTATAGATTTCACTTTGCAGATGTTTGATTTTTTGTATTATCTGAGAAATTGCATTATCAAGTCGCAAGGCCTTTTATTTTTACGTTTTAAATTAGAGAAAGCCAGCTTGTTTTTTATAGAATAAAGATTATCAATATATTTGCATAAACGAATAATTCGACCAATGTCATATTATCCAATTTTACCTACACCTTTATTAGGAAATTACTATGTAAAGGGTGTACAAACACTAGGATCAATGGGGACTGCATGAACAGAACCATCCGCTTGGATTTCGCGAAGCTGTTTTTGCATTTCATAAACCTATGAAAATTTCCATTCATTAGTTTTACGAATATATGTGATTTTACAATCAGATGTTATCTTGTGAGGAACAGGTCACTTATTATTACGTCTTTTTTTTCAAAATGAAGAGGTCACAAATCACGTTTATTATGATCCAAAGTGACAACAGGCTTATAATAATGTGTGGAAAGCATTGATGGATTGTAGAGATAGATGATATAAAAACAGTTCCACATGGATTTTGAAAAATTTTATGAACAAATTGTTATTGTTTGTCGTAAATCTTTTCGAGATCGAAATGATAAAGATGAACCTCGTTGTTTCATGTTTGATCCTATATTATGGTTAATTATCTTATCTCTAAATTAATTAAAAAATCAAAAAAAAAATCAAAAAATAATAATCATACCTAGCAGTCAATGTTTCATCAATTGCCTCATCAATAATATTTGCAGATGCTTTTTCATGTGTACCTTGAAGTAACATTCCAATACGCACAATAGTTTGTACAAATTTGCATTCACCCCATACACATGATTTTTGAAGTTTCTTGTCCTTATGTTCATTAATGTCTTTTCCTACATGAACATCTGTATAAATTTTAAGTTTATCTTCAATGGGTTAAGGTTTTACCCAAACTCGTTGTGATGGACCAATATGTGAATTCTTGGTATAGAAACAGCAGTATCAATTCCAGTGAACAACTGCATTATAAGCATATCTCATCAAGCCCATTTAACGTTTCAATAACTGCTTTTGAGGGTGATTTAGATACACTTTGATCAGGAGAGTGGTTTCCAAGTATTATCGCTTGTTGCGCGCTGATGTTGTCCTGATCTTTGTATTGCGTTTTTTTCCTAACCTGGCATTCTCATCGGTGAATAGCGGCTCTTATTCCTTGCATTCAACTGTATTGACTGCAAGGATATCTTGGGAAAGTTCGTGTTCATCAGAGGTCGCATCGTCGAAGAGAACCACGAGTTTTGTAGTATGGAGGGAGAGTATGTACTGGATGAGGTCAAAGGCAAAGCAGCAGAGTCAGTCACGATGGGTAACCACAATTTCCGAGACCATTCCGCGACTTGTCCGTTCCAATAAGGTCTTAAGTCCTGGTCTCTTGAAGTTGACACCTGATCCAATATCGCTGATGAGTTCGTAGGTTGGATATCTGGATCTGAGGTGTTATTTCTGCCGTTCAAGATCCTCTTTTTGCTCGACAATAAAGACCTGTGCATAGAGGAACCCTTTTTTGGTGGTGGTGGTGGTGGCGGCGGTGGTGGTGGTGTAATCGACATCTTGGGAAGTCAACTCTGGAAAAATGGAAGATATGTCGTAAAGGCGAGTACCAAAAGGAGATGTTTTAGCAGTAATTCTTCCTTGCTTTAGCCAACGACGTAAGGTATCTGACGAGATTCCAAGTTTTCTAGTTGCCTTGTGTGCAGACAAATACATGGAGGAGAGAGTTTGAGTTTACGATTTTGAACGATTTTTAAGTCATATATGATTTTCATTGATAACGATATTACAATGAGCAAAATTTGCTACGTGTAATAAGAAATAGGACAATGATTAATGAGTAAGGTCTGACCAATCATAGATTCGTGCAACATTCACCAAAAAAATTTGAGATCAAGAAAAAATTTTTTAAATATCTCGAATATTATTTCTTATGCCTACACCAAAGTATATCTAAAAAAAATGGTTAAATCTTCAACAACGCCAACTTTCAAAAAGCAGATTAAATCTTCGACAACTCCATTGTCATCAAAGAAATCTTCTATCACGTCGTCATTACCGACTAAAGGCAAACTGAATTCTACAATAAACGAACTTTCAACTATAGCTAAAGCAACTTCACCACCAAAAAAAAAATCAAAAAAAGTAAATTCTCTTAAATCAACTTCCACAAAACATACAAAGAAAAATAAAAATGGTTCAAATAGTTCTAATAATGATAAATATAAGTTGAAAGAACCCAATGAAATGGAAATTGACAATAATGATTTATCAGATGATTCGATTGATTTTGGAATGACTGGCGGTGATATGGACGAAGAATTATTTAATTTGAAAATAGATGCTTCAACATCTGATGATGATGAAAATTCTAAAGTTGATGGTAGTGATATTGATAGTGTTATCGAGAATAATGATGAAAATGTTAAAATAAATGAGAGTGATAATATGGATATTGATCAAAAGAGCGGACGTGAAAATCTGAATGAGGAACTGTTGGATGATGAGGAAGGCAAGGAAGATAAGTTTAAACGACAAAAAAACCAGGAACCCGGTAACTATTCTCAACATCATTATCTTTTTCATCTTTTCAAATTCTAACCTAAAAATTTTAATAATATAGATTATAATGTAATCAAGTTAGCATTACAACGTAAACATGCAGTTACAAAAAGACTTGATCCAGTTTATCATTTAGGATTAAAGGAATTATGGAATCAAGTCCGAATAAAAAATATTTCTAAAGAAAAAAGAAACAAGTATATGGATGAATTATTTGAATTAATTAAAGGTAAAATACCTGAAATATTATTTAAAATTGATACTTCACGTATTATACAAACCGTACTTAAGTATGGTACAGAAGAACAACAAAAAATTATTATTGACGAGTTGGAAGGAAGATGGTTAGAAGCTTCAAAAAATGTTTATGCTAAATTTGTTATTTGTAAAGTTTTGAAGTATTGGTAAGTCGACAGCGACAATTTTATATGTATATTTGATTACTGATTTTGATTTTAATGTTGATTTTTTTTTTTTTCGGTTTCAGCCCTAAACACAGGTATAAAATTATATCAGAATTTAAAGGTAATATTTCAAAATTGATGCAACATACCGAAGCTCGTAGTGTAATTCTAGAAGCTTATGAATTACTTAATGCAAAACAAAGATCCTCTTTAATCCAAGAATTTTATGGGAAAGAATTTTCCTTATTCAAGGTATTAATCTAGACGCACTTAATATATATATATATATTTTCTTTTATCATTCTATTGATGTGTAATGTCACTTTTTAACTTAGGAAACACAAGGATTAAGCATTGAGGAACTCGTAAAAGAAAATCCCTCGAATAAAGACAGAGTTCTTGAAAACCTTTCAAGAGAAATAGAGGCAATAATGAAAAAACCAGGGTTAATTGGATATATTATACCACAACGTATTATGTTAGATTATTTTACTCATGCTAATGAAAATAAGATTCGTGAAAAAGTTGCTTTAATTGGAGAACACGTACATGAATTTTTACATACGCGTGAAGGGTCTCGTGTAGCAATGATGTGTTTTTCTTATGGCACCGTAAAAGTAAGTATGATTAATGATTAATATATTGATTTTTATTTTGCACTTTATTTATTTTTGTGATGATAATCCAATGTTCTCGTTTTTATTTCCTAATATATAGGATAGGAAAACTATGTTGAAAGCCATGAAAGATTATGTCGAAAAGATATGTTGTGAAGAATATGGACATTTGGTATTATTGAGGGCATTTGATGTTGTTGATGATACTGTCGCTGTATCAAAATATATTATTGAGGTATTGTATTTGGTTTTTTTTTTCCCTCTCTAGTATTAATTTTAAGATCTTATCAGATAAATCATTTTTATATTTATAATAGCAAATGACCAAATTGAATAAATTAAGGAATATTCTTCAAAATAAGTGGGGTCATCGTGTAATTCTATACTTGTTGGTAAATAGGTCTACTTTATACTTTAGCAATGAAACATTACGTCTGCTTGCTCTTGGTGATGACATACGCACAAAGACAAGGTACTAATCTAATATATTTATTTGTATTTCGTTGATAAAAAATTATTAATTAAAATTTTCGATTTATAGCAAAAAAGATCCAATTGTACGTGCAAACGAGCTTCGCAAAGCAATTTCACCTGCTTTAATAGAATATGCACAAAACAATACATCATCAATGTTCCTGTTTACCTATTCAACTCAAGTCCTCTGCGAAATATTACTACGTGCGGATGGAACTTTAGAACAAAAGACGCCAATTTTAGAAAATATAGCAAGATTAACTAATAAAAGTCCGAGTGAAGCAGAGAATGATAATATTATGTTATCTTATATTAATCGTACTCTTAAAGTATTAGTTCACGGAGGACATCGGAAGCCGCCTAAATCACTACAAATTAAACAAGAAGGTTCAAAAAACGACGTTTCACCACAAGTCTTTAATGATGATAAGGCAGAACTACACTTTGGACCGATTTTATTTAATAATATTAAAGAATATATTTTATTCTATGCATGTCACCTTACTGCTTCTTTTGTAATTTTGGCTTTATTGGAAAATAAAGAGACTAATATGTATGTTAGGGAAGAATTATTGAAAGGTGTAGAACAAATTCAAAATGCTGCTAAGAAAAACGAAAAGTCTGGAGCAAATTTAATTTTAAAAGAATTAGGAATTAAATTGGAAAATAAGAAGGGAGGACAAAACATTAAAGTGAAGTCTGAAGGAATTAATGATAAGGGTCATGGAATTAAAGCTGGTGCGAATAAGAACAGTGAAAATAAAGGAAGAGGAAAGGAAATGGTGAAAGGAAAAGGGAATAAGAAAGAAATTAATGGTATTAAAGGTGTAAAAAGAAAACGATGAGAATATTAGAGCGTTTGTAGAACTTTTAATTAGTATCATAAAATGTTTTCCTTCTGTATCAATTATTTATAATTTATATATAAAAAATAAATATTCATTATTTTTATTAAACATGGTTCTAATCGTGAATAATAAATAAACGTTGAAAAACTTGTTATATAGTGTCATAAAATGTTCGTTTCGACGTATAGAATCCAATGAATACAATCATATTATCTTTTTGTTTGCCTTAACACGCCCTCAAAAAAAAAAAAAAAAAAAAAAAAATTTGAACAAATTGATAAATAAAAATCGGCTGCAAAATTTTGTAGTTAATTTTTTTTGGGGGGGTTTTCTGACTTTCTAAATTAAATCGCGGATAAATAAATATCCGAATTAAAATAATTTCAGATTGATTTTCAAATCTTTTACTTTCTGATGGGCTTGGAAAGGTTTTGGAATTTTAGAAATAAAAATAGATTGTAAATTTTTTTTTTTTTTAATAATAAATGATGATTATCATGATAATCAGTTTTTTTTTATTTTTTTTTTTTTTTTTGAAATTAATTTTTTAAAAAATGCTAACCAAATATGAGGAAGGGTCTTCGGAAAGATAGCACGTGAGTTGAATCATTCTTGTTTTTCGGACAGTTTCGTGACGATCATTGCCTTTTGTTACAAACGTAAATATTTATAAAGCACACAAACAATCAAGCATCATGTACCATTCACAAACTCATTCTCTCCTTTTTTTTTCTTAAATAATAAACTATATTTTATCAAAATGAGTTCTATGAAATGGAGTGTAAAAGACGTAAAACATTGGCTTGCTAATTCACTAAAACTTGATAAACAAGTTCTAAAGATATTTGAAGGTAAAGAATAATATATATATATATAAACAAAAACAAAAATTAGTTATAACTTTTTTTTTCGTTGCTTTTAAATATTTAGAAAATGAAATCAACGGCGAAATATTGTTGAATCATATAACAGATAATATTCTGCTAAATCGCTTAGGCGTTATATCTTATAACTCCAGGTTTAAAATCTTAAACGGAATACAGGAGTTAAAGCTAGAAAATGGTAATTAAAATTTTTAATAACAAGTTTATATTAGATTAAACGTTTTAATAAATTATTATAAAAATATATAAAAATATATAAATATATACGTAAACCTTTTTATATAATTATATATTAGAGGGGCCTCAAATTGTCCCTTTAATTTTACCTACGTCATCATCATTTATCTTTGATCCAGTAGTTAATGAAATGAAAGATCAGGTTTCTGATAAATCAGAAGATAATACTGCTGTAAATTTTGATTTTAGTGACGATGAAACCTCTGAAGCTATATCTAGCGATTCTAATAAAGATTTTGCAAATGGTAGCGATGAAGATAGTGATTGTGAGAGTTTTCTTAGTAAAAATGAGGATAGCGACGCATTGGATATGGATGATGAGGAGGACCTCATCATGAGGGGGCAACGAATTAAAAAGAACAATAATGTTCATGTAAATAATATGGATTCATCTGAATTCGGAAACAAACCCGAAATTTTATCGAATTTTCATGCAATCAGAGTCGGAAAAGATCCTATTTCAAAGAAAGAGGAGGAAAGAATCCTGGCATCCCAAAAAAATTTTGGATATGCAACCAAATGGATGTATGCGGAAGATGATGAATTGCTTCCGGTGTGTATGAATATAAACTTACATGATTGTGATGTTTACTAAAGAATTCTTGAATTATTTTTTTGGTTACATAAGGTTTACGGTGATAGTGACGAAGAATTATATTATCTAACGAGTGATTTTGAGGAAGAAATTATGGAAGAAGAAAGGAAATTAGCTAAGAAAGGGGGTAAAAAATCTACTCCTTTCATTTATGTGAGTTCAGAAGGTAAATTTTCTCCTACCGTTAATGAAACCATCTTAAGTGAAGATGAGGAAACTTTTGAAATAAAAGTCGAGCATCTGATTAATCTGTATATTGAAAGAGAAAGGGAAAGATGGAATTCTACAAAGCAAGTATCGAATTATTATTAGCTTTCGAAGGTAATATTTTATGATTTTGTCTAAACAAAGTTTCTATACTCATAGAAAACCACAACTTGAGGATAAAGCTTTTTATTATTGGTCAAGATACTTTCCGAGAAAATTAAACACCAAAAATACTACTCGTATGGCTAATTTACAACAAGAATTGAAACATTTGAGAAATGAGGTATTTATTGTTATTGAATCTGTAACTTGTTGGTTTAAGCACTCTTTTGTTTTTTGTACTCAATTTACTTTCAATTTTAGCGTCTTCCTCAATTGATCGAACAAGTCAAGTCAAATCTTAATACTGTAAAAGAGTTAACGTTAGGAAAATCTTCTGTGAGACGTGCATGTGGCGCATTGGACATGACTTTGCATCAGGTTTTCGAAATTGAATGGATCTTTGCTCTCTTAGTTAGACCTGAAGTTCCACAGAAATCTGCAAGAACTTCAACGAAAAAGAAAATTGTTAACAATGTAGATAATAAAGAGGTACTTTTAAATTATCCAGTTTTCAATTATAATAATCATTTTTAAACGTATAATTTATTATAGGCGAATCCAAACGAAGTTACTGATGACTATGAAGAGTATGAATCAGACTTCATCGATGATTCTGAGCCAGTAGATATAAATACTTATAATTTGGAATGGGCAGAATTATACAGAATTCCTAAACGTAAGTCTTTTTGTTCAATGTATTATATAATTAAAAATTTAACGATCGTAATAAGATTGTTTACTTTCGTAGTAACGGTTGAAACAATGAAATTATCGGATTTACCCGAGGTTACTGAAGTCATCGCAAATGACGTTGCACGTGTCAATTCCGAAAAATCACGTGAAGTGCATGATTCAAGCGAATCGGATGCACTTGAAAAAAATATATCATCTCACAATACAAATGTATCATTTGCTGATGATAATATTATTTCAAAAGATTCTCCAGAAATTAAAACTTCTGATAGCGATGATTCTTCGGCAAAGAAACTGCTTACAGAAGAAATAACTTTTGTTCCTAATGCTGGTAGAAAACCTAATCCCTCTGAAATCATCGTTGTAGAAGATAGTGATGTAGAAATGGCCAGTGATATGGAAATAGATGATGATGTATCCGAGGTTTATCAAGCAAGTGTCATTAATAAACTTGAGTATTCTGTGTCAAAGATTAACATCATACCGGATTTTGAATACCTTGATGATGATGACGTTTATGAAGAACCAGTACAAATGCATTCTAAAATTGATACTGCCTTTCTTAAATATAAGTGTCAAGGTAACGTAAATCAAATAAATTAATGATGATAGCGTTTGTTAGAACGAATCTAATCGACCATCCCTTCGTTAGAGTTGTATGATAAAATAATTATACTCTCGGAACAATTATCTTTCGATTGTAATCAGGAGTTCGAAGATCAGGCAGTCTTAATACGAATATATGACGAATTTAGAAGGTATCTACATATGTTATGTAGAAAAGGTGGTAAAGGTAGTAAGCTAAAGCAGCTAAATATAAACAACATTGATGTTTTCTCAAAATATTATGATTGGAGGAAAATTTACGTTATGGAGAATCATAACAAAAGGTTCGTATACTATGACTTTCGTTATTTATGATTGTCATTGCTTTAATAACTTGTGACATAATATTTTATGTCCAAAGACATGCAGAAATTGAGTCAAAGAACGAATCTCATGTTGGAAAGAATTATGTGGGAGACAGCGAAGAAGAATCAGACGATTTTGATAAAGAATCCAGTTCCCCTAAAAAATCTAAACGAAGAAGAAAGGTGAAGGAATCAAAGACTGTAATTGAACAACGTAAAGCCAGGAGCATGCTTGAACAGGATTATAGAGCCAGATTTGAAATGTAAGTTACATATATTTATTATTAAGTATGGAACATTTCGATACTGATAATTTATATTTATATTGCATAAATAGGCAAGCAAAACTCGTCAATCCTTCTGAAGGAGTATGTATCTTCTATCCTTATATATATATAGATATATTTTTTGTGATTTGTTAATTGATCTTTTTAATTTATTAAAGGTTATTATTAATCTGGGCCATCATGACGATGAGGAACATATTTATATCCCTGATATAGGTAATAAATTGAAATCTCATCAAATTGAAGGAGTTCGGTTTTTGTGGAAGAATATAATAATGTTCAATAAAGGATGTGTTCTTGCGCATTCAATGGGTTTAGGTAGGTTTATTTATTTTATTTCGAGATATATTTCGAGAAATTAAGTGGCTTATACTTATTGCTTTATTGATGTAACGATCAGGAAAAACTTATCAAGTGATAACGTTTCTATTTACACTGGCTTATCATATTCGGGGATATAGTAACAATACAGTTATACCTGATCATCTTAAAGTAAAGCTTTAATCTTTAAAATTTTTTTTTATATAAATATAATTATCATAATTTTCTAATTAATGTGGAATATTCACACCTTAGAAATTCCAAATTTTGATTCTTTGCCCAAAAATTGTTGTAGATAATTGGGAAAACGAATTCAATTACTGGTTAAAAGATGTGAGTAAGATTTTCAGCTTTTATAAATTTAATGGTAAGTTATATAATTTTAAATTTGCAATCAATTTATTTCAATTTTTTATTCGAGTTCTGAAAGATAACCTAACTTATTGATTAGATAACGTTGACCAGCGTCAAAAAACCATTGTTACGTGGTTTGAAAATGGAGGTGTGCTCCTGGTTGGTTATGAAATGTATAGGCAACTTATATTGTCAAGCTCAAACCATCAAGGTTCTTATCGCCATTGTTTATTGGACCCTGGCCCATCTTTAGTAGTTGCAGACGAAGGTCATATACTTAAAACAAAGGATGTAAGTGGGTTTTTACGTTTGTGATTTATATTTAAAGACCATAACAGAATTATAATTATAAGGGATAAATTGTGTGTAGACAAAATTGAATGATGTTCTTAAGAAGCTAAAAACTCCAAGTCGGATAATATTAACTGGATCACCTTTACAAAATAATTTGGTTAGCGATATTTTTCTAATAGTTTTGATACTGTTTGAAATTCACGAATATTAATTATATTAATTGTTAATAACATTAGGTTGAATATTGGTGTATGGTATGTATGATCAGGAATTTTAATGAGTATAAAGACCATCTTTATCTTTTTTTAAAAAAAAATTGTCATTAATTCACAAACAGATTCAATTTGTATGCCCTAATTATTTGGGTGAGCTTGAGGATTTCAGAAAGGTTTATATGCAACCTATTCAGAATGGTTTGTACAAACAAGTCGATCTCGCAGATGAAAAGGTTTGGACTATTTAATGTATCTTATCTTATTCATATCATATCTGTTATCTGTCTAAAACAAACGTTACAACTTAGCTTTCAAGAAAAATGCTTTACGTACTCGGCAATATTATCGAAGATATTGTTCATAGGTATATGTTAAACTCAGTTTTTTGCATTTTTTTTTTTGAAAATAGATATATTTTTAAATCTTTTGCTTTTTGCAGGAGAAATCTTGGTATTTTGGAAAAAGAACTGACTACAAAAGTAGAATATCTTGTTTCTTGCAGGATGGAAGGCCGTCAGTTAGATATATATAATGTAAATTTAACGTGTTTGGTTCAATTGATCGCCCTTCTTTGGTATACCGTATTTAATAAATTCGAATATTCTGCATTTATTAGGCTTTAATTGATGCATTACAAAAGGAAGGTGGTCCCAATATACAATACTCACATCTTTTATGTGTTCTCTGTAACCATCCTGGAATAGTTTTGGTACGTTATTAAATACAATGTATACTCATCTTTCATTACCTCACAACTATATTAATGAATTCATTATGAACTTATTTAGCCAAGCCTAAGTAAAGAGAATAAGGTCAAAGAAAAAGTTGGTAAGGATATCGTTATTATATTAATAGTAGTTAACAATAATTGATTAATAATCAAAAAAAAATCAATATTTAGTCATAGATTTGACGGGTGATGATGGTGAAGTAAATGCAATAGATGATACTAAGTGAGTATTTTATTACTTGTAAATACATTATTATTATCCTATAATTAATTTTCCTTTAATTTAGGTTGTCAACAACCATTCGCGAATATATTTATAAAATCGTGAGCGGAATGACAGGTTTATATATAACATATATATTATTTAACGAAACATGATTTGAAAAAACTTTTTTAACATAGCTCAACATTCATAGATTTGGATAAGATTAATGAGAGCTGTAAGATGTCGGTGTTAATGAAAATCTTGGAAAAATGTGAAGCAAAGAAAGACAAAGTACTTATATTCTCTAAGAGTATACCGACCTTAGGTAATGGAATAAATTTTTTGATGAAGTTTGTTTCTGGCTTTTTGTTTACATAACAAATAAATTTATATATAATAATAGATTTCATCGAAAAAATGTTACGAAAATGGAAGCCCAACTCCGATTCTCATTTTATGAGAATAGACGGGAACACGGCTTCTGCTGTAAGTTCATATGTGAGTTGTTTCAATTTGATCATAAGCGTTAACTTGTAAATTTCTCTGTTCTTTTTTTTCGTAGATTCGGCAAAGTTTAATAAAAGATTTTAACGAGACAAATTTGTGGCGAGTCGCATTAATCTCTATTAGAGTAAATATTTCGCTAATAATTAAAATAATTTTTTTTAATATTTAATTCACAACGTTCATTTATCGAATTTTGTAGACAGCCGCTCTAGGTGTCAATTTAGTAGGAGCTAATAGGGTTATTTTAGTTGACGGTGAATGGAATCCAAGGTAAGTTAATTTTAAATGACATGTAATTAAGGACTGAGCAAAAATACTTAATTTATTTGTACCTAGTCATGCAGAACAAGCCATTGGCAGGGTAAGTGTATAAAAAACATAAAAAAACATGATTATTCATTAAATTTTTTTCGTCATATTATTTAATTAATTCGTTTAATTATTATTCAATTAGGCATATCGATATGGTCAGACGAAACCTGTATTTGTTTACCGTCTAATAACATCCGGAACATACGAACATAAACTCTTCATCAATTCAGTACATAAAATGGGTTTATCTATGTAAGTTTATAGGATATCATCATTATATACATGTTTTCTATAACTTAATTTATTATATAAATTTAGCCGAGTGGTGGATCAAAAAAATCCCGAAAGAAAATTCACTAAAGAAGATCTAAATTCAAAAATGTTGGTAACTCCCGAAGCTAATATGCCAACTAATCTACCTGCGCCTGAATCTATTAATTATGAAGATGATGTCTTGGTTAGCGTTGCTTTAGCGTAAGTCTTGATTATCTTATTTCTTTGCTTCACTGATAATTGCTCTCTCACTAAAATAAATAAATACCTATGTAAATAGGCAACGCCAAAGTATCATTGATATTCAGAAGGTTTCATCTTTTTTTATCGATGATTCTCAAGATCTCAATGAAGAAGATAAAAGACATGCTCAGGAATTGTTGATCGAAGAAAAAGCAAAATTGAATTTACGAATCAACTAGTCTATTGAGAGGATTTTTTGTATATAGTACGACTTTATAATAAAGAAAATAATACATAACCTTTTCTACTTAAAATGTATATTTTTTTTTCAAATTTACTTAATTTAGATTTAATAGATATTAATAATAAGATTTTATAGATTTCATTTGATGTAGATTTAATTTAATTTATACTTTAATTTCAATGTATAAGATTAGTAAGTTAAGTGATATTTTGTATAGAAAATATTTAGTAACTAGGTTTAACATGTTACAAAATAAATCATAAATTAGTTATTCCATACTACCATACTACGTTACGGATAACTAGGTTATTCACGGATATATATGTAATCTCATGCGCATAAAACGCATGCGATTATTTATAAATCCCCTTGTTATATGTAGCGTGGTGTGGAATGATAGATAGACTTATCTGACATGCATCGATGGATTTTTCTCCTTTATTATAGAGCATGTGTTGGCAAATGACCTCGTCAATTTACTAAGTCAAAATGACAAGGTCATTTGAAAAAAAAAAAAAATAGTAAGTGAACTTATAACTTACCTTCACTGTCAGTGCATAAATTACTTTCAAAATTAAATTAACATACATACATAATTAGCGATCTGTGACAGAAGTCGATTGGAGTGATGTTTGATTTCGTCAACTTGTGCGCATTTTGTAACTTTAGTGTTCGTTTGGCCTTATTAGTTCGCACTTTGAGTGCTCATCATTCTAGAGATTAGATTTTTTTTACAAAAGGACTTAATAATCGAGCATAAAAATATGAGGTTTTGGTCATGCTAGTAAGTTTTCTCTTAGCTTCCCAGCAGCTCAAAAATGGATCAGTCTCCTATTTCTAAAGAAGAAAGTTCTGCTTTATGTCCGAAAAATTTAACCGCAAATATACCGGAAACCACACAACTTCATTACCATATTAGGATATATTATTTGCAGTATCACGCGAACTTCATAGATAACCAATAGGACTATAGTCAATAGAATTTTGTTCGACGATATATTACAAAAAAAAAAAGTCTTTTTAAGGTTAAATAAAAAAAAGATGACAATTAATAGCAATCAACTATTAGATTCAGTTGGAGACTCCGAAGATGATGACGAATTTTTAGTTTGGTAAGAGCGCCTCGAATATACGATGTGCAACATTGATATCTAAGATTCAAGGAAATTTTATAAAACAATTTAATTATTTGGTTAGCTGAATTAAAAACCATCATTCAATTTTTCAAAGCATATCTAGTTTACTCATATAGAACTTCAGTTAGTAGTATTTTAAGTCCGGAATCATGAAATGATATATTTAATAGCTGAAGGAATTGTAAATATTGTTTTGCAAAAAAGGTTGAACGTAGGTAATTGTATATTTATTCTTTATATTTAAATAAATTTAAAACCATTTATTTTGTAACCAAAATCTTATATATTTTTATTTATTAAACTTTGTAATTTTAAAAATTTTAAATTTATTTTTTATTATAAATTAAAATATAAAAATAATTAAAATGATTACATAACCTTATACTTTAACTTATATAATTGTAAATATTCATTTAAATATAATTTAACTTAATAAAAAAATAATTTAAAATTAAGATTCTTAATTCATAAATCAATTTAACTTAACTTATTAAAGTTTTATTTTTTTAAAAAGACAAGATCTAAATAAAAATAATTTTAATATTTATGATAAAATTTTTTTTTTAATAATATAAATTATTAAATTTGTAAAATATCATTTATAAACCTAATTAACTATATAATTTAAATCTATTGTATAATAAAAAAAATAGCTATAATTTAAATAAATCAAAAATATAAGTATAATAACCATCTTTTTCTTTATATATAATAATAGTTTTAATAATTTTAACTAAATTAAGATTTTTTTTATTTTTATAGTTTTTTATAAATATATAAATTTTATTATTTTTTTAATATATAAGATTTTTGTAATAAAAAAATAGAAAAGCAAGAAAAATTTAAAATGAATTAATACTATAGATACTTATTAAAATCATCTCAAATAGTTTTTGTATCTATTTATTATATTTTTAATATTTGTTATATTAGAAGAATTTGTAATATTTTTTATTATAATTTTATTTAAATTTTAACTTTTAAGAGATTTAATTACTTAATATAATTAATATAAATCTAAATTTATTTAACTATTTAACATATAAAATAAAATTTAGTTTCTAATAATTATTTTTTTTTTTATTAAAAAATTATATATATTTTATGTTTTTGCTTTATACATATATTTTATAGATTAAGTTTATATTAGAAATTAGTTTAATAAATAATTAAATAATATATAAGAAAATCAAATATTTATCTAATTTAACATTATTAAAAAAAATTGCTAAAAAAAAACATTAGAATAGTTTTATTTTTAAAATACATATTCAATTTAAAACTACATTTTAATATTAAAAAATTTATTTAAAAATTGATAATCTTTTTAGGATTTTTAATTGCATTTGAACTAATCTGCTATATAAAATTAAGAATATTTATATAATTTTTATTTATAACTTTTTTTATTCATTGTTTTTTAATTTAAATTTCTATTATATTTAAATTATATATTAAAAATATATACAGTCAACTCTTGATATAGCGAACTCTTGATATAACGAATTTTTTAAACAAATATAATAAAAATACTCTTATTATAGCGAATTGGCCAATCAAATCTCTTAAAATCTTCACTATAGCCTTATAGTAAAGATGAGGTCTAAGACATAGAGTTCGTTATAACAAGAGTTAACTGTATACATTCCTAGCCAAACTCAATTGAATATTTTAAACATTTTAAGATGAACTTAAATGCTATATTCAATTTAAATAAAAATATCTAAAAAATCTGAAAAAATTAAAAATGTTTCTTTAGAAATATTAGTCTGAAATTTGAAATCTAAACTTTAACTAGATTATAATAGTAAATTATTTCAAATTCTTCAATAAAATTAAGTATACTTGCATTAATATAAATCAGTGTATTATCTTATTAAAATAAATATTCACTATTATTCTTTTAAACTTTTTTAAAAATGATATTACGTAATAGATAAGTATTTATTATATATATTTTTTGCTATTAATTTAGTTATTTATCCTTATTAATAAACTTAATCTATATTAAAAAAAATACCTTTACTTTATAATACCACTTTTATTATATTTAATAATAGAAATAAAATTATATTTTCTTCTTGAATAATGTAAACCTAGATTTATCATTTTATATTACCTTTTTTAATTATTTATAAACTGTAAATATCTTTAAAAGTTTAATTTAAATGAATTTTTTAATTGTATTTACTAATATTAGACTTTTTAAAGATAGTATAACTATTATATCCTATTTCATACAATATATTTTTACATATTACTTTTCTATAGATTCAGCAAACTTTTTATTACTATATTATTCTAAAAATAAGCAATAAGTAACAAATAAATATTTATTATTATAAATGTGATAAATAATATAATAAAATACATATAATAAATAAAAATTACTATAAAGAAGCATATCATAGATTGCTTATTTTCAGAATGATATAGTATTTTATTTACTAATTTATATCGATTTAAATAATAAATTTTTATTTTATTTTTAACCTTTTACTTCTTAAAGTAATATTAATAATACCTATATTTTATACTTTACTATAAAATTATAAATAATAGATTTTTTATAATCTACTTTTTTGAAATATTCTTTCTGGGTTATCAGTTTCATAAAAACTAATAACCTTTTTATATTCAAAATCTATAAGCTTACTATTTTTAACTATTTTTATAAAAATAAAAATAAAAAAAAATAAATAAAATAAGTATAATATAAATTATTTATTGATTATCATATGATATAAATTTAGATATATAAATATGTAGTAATTTATTTATTACAGATTATTTACAGATTATAAGAGTGGTCTTAAACTTTTTAGCTAAAGTGTAAAAATTTTATTTATTTTTATTATTTTATTATAATTTTAATTTATTATTTTTTTAAGATTTTGAATTGCTATGTAAATAAATAAATACATATATTTTTTAATTTATATTTTATTTTTTTTTAAAATATATTTTTAAAAGATGTAAACTAATTTTAAAAATCATTAATTTCTTTTATTATTGTACTAAATTTATAAAAAATTAATTATATTAAATATGTAATAAAAGGAATAAATAAGTCTTTAAGATATTAATATATAAGAGGTAATTAGTAGAAAAAGAGAAAATCCATTTTTTAGTCAAAAATTTTTTTATTGGTTTACTCTCTTGATTATAATTATGTGAATATAACTAGCTTAATAACTAAAATTACTCAAAATTTGTAGATTTTTCCTTTTTCTATTATCTGTCTCCTATATACTATAATAATAATCTAGAATTCATATATTTGCAAAATGTTATTTTTATAAAAAAAATTTGAGTGTTCTAATATAATAGATTAAAAAAACAAATTTTTGATTATTAGTATTACTAATTAATTAAATAAATTTTAGTTTATTAAAGTTAATTTTATTATTAAAAATTATTAATATTTAAATTTTATAAAAAAAATTAAATTATATAAATTTATTAAATTATATAAAAATAGTATTATTAATTAAATAATTAATATTTTTTAAAAAAATATTTTTAAATTTAGAATTAAAATAAATAAATTATAATTTTTATATTTATAATTAATTTATCTGAAGTATAGTTAGAAATATCTTTAATTGGATTTATTTTGATATAATATCTATTTATTCATATATATAATTAATCAAAAAGATATATTATTATATTATTATATGATCTAATTTTCAGATATGATTGTCTTAAATTAAATAATAAAAATTAAAGAGTTGTTTTTTGTAATAAATTTAAATATTATAAATTAATACTTCAGATATTATAACAGTTTCTGTTACTTAGTAAATAAAAAATTTTAAAGTTGAAAAATTAGAAATGCAATTTATTTTATAAATTAAACTATTACTTTATAAAGTAAATTTTAGTATTAATTTAAATATATTTTAAATGATTTGTTTGAAATGTAATTAAAACATCTTCAGTTAAACTTATTTTAATGTAATATTTATCTATTTATATATATGATTAACTAATATAATATATTATTATATTGTCATATAATCTGATTTTTAGATATGATTACCCTTAAATTAAATAATAAAAATTTGAATTATTTTTCTGTGATAAATTTAAACATTATAAATCAATACTTTAGATATTATAATAGTTCTTATTATCTAGTTATAATTATTATAATAATTAAGTATAATAATTAAATTTATAGATAAATTTATAAAAAATAAATTTAATTAATTAATATAAAATTTTTTTTAAAAAAAAAAATTTCATAAATTTTTTATATAAAAAAATGAAAATTATAAACTATATTATAATATTTAATACCATATTATATGATCATGTAATTTATATTTATTTTTATTAAATTACAGTTTTGTATTATAATATTGATTGCATTATTAATACTTTATCTTTTCACCATATTGGTAATACTTTTATCCTTTAATACATTAGTATTACTTTCTTCTGAAACTCCATTTTATCTTTTTTAATATACTATTTCTTCAAGTTGAAGATGACTGTAATAATATTAATATCTTGATCTAGCTAAAATTCAGAAGACAGTTTTAATATTTTAGTTAATAATACACAAATAATCATTTTAAGTGAAAAAATTTTAATAAGTTTAATGAAGATAATAATGAAAAAATTGAAAACTTTGAGCTACTATATTCTATTGTATCAGAAATAACTTTTATAAACTGAAAGAAACTTGATGAGTAAGTAAAAAAGTTATTTTATTGTATTAAATATATTTACAATTTTAATTAAATTAGATTGGATTAGATTTATCAATCTTAATAGATTAAATAGATTTTCATATAATAAACTAATTTTAGCAGACCATTAGCATAATCTTTTACTAAAAGTTTTATCATAATAAATTATTTCCATTATTTGATTCCTATTATTTATTATTTACATATTAAATAAAAAATTTTTTAATTTTAAGATGGTTAGAAAATCATGAATTAGAATAGGATTTTGCACTTACAATTATTTATAATGAAAAAGACAAGGATAATGATTTTTTTTGATATTATATCTATACATATTCAAAAAGTTGAACATATAGGACCTTTGCAATAGAAAAGGGAGAAACAGCTGAAAAAAATAAAAATTGAGATAATACTAAATCTGAACATATTTTAACCTAAAAATTATATTTGGCATATAAAAGTAAAATTGATTTTTTCTGATTGTTTTCTCCTTTTATATTGCAAAGATCTTATATAATTAATAAAAAAGAGCAAATATAAATGAAAATTATAATAAAAGATATTATACTAATAATTGTAAATTTTATATTAATGATTACTAGTGAAAAAAGATAATCTTATTCATATTATAAAGGTTGATGGTAAGCATAATCATGAATTAGTGAAAAATTAGAATGATTACACCACAGTATTATAAACTTACCTTAGAAATGCATGAAAATATAACAATTCTTGCTACCTATAGAGTATGAGTTGATGTAATTATTGAAGTCTTGCAACATAAATATCCAGAAAAATATATTTATTCCTACAATATTTATAATTTAATTCAAATAATTTGACATTAAAATCAAGTTACAAGTGATATTAATTCAATTTATCTTGCATTTATAAATTAGCAGCTGAAAAATCTAATATTTCACATTGATGCACAATTTAAAGGTCAAAATAATCATTTTGTGTACTCTATTAGATGCATTCAAGTTAACAGAAATTGTGAACTCATTTCATGATATAATTTTATTTAATATAACAGCAAAAATAAACTGATATTCAATGATTGTAATATTAGTTAATAATCATAATTGTTTTCATCTTGCAGTAACTGCAATAGTATCAGATAAATAAAAGATACTTTTATATAATTATTTACAAGTTTTTCTAAAGTAACAGGAGGATTAATATCAACTTTACTTTATATAGATGCTGATCCTATAATAAATGTAATAGTAAACAATATTTAGCTTATAACAAGCATTATTTTTATTTATTCTATATTAGAAAAAACTTGGAAAAGCATTTTCTTAGTAAATATTATGGTGAAAAATAAAAAAAAATTCTTTTCTTCTTTTTATTATATGTATAATAGTTGGGTTGAATCAATTTTGAAGAGAGGTAGGCTGTATTATTACAGGAATATACTGATATCATAAATTACCTACAATATTAGCTTTATCTATAAAGATGGTCACCGCAATTAAAAAAAATGGCGCAATTGAGTTGCAACTTGTGGCGCAATTAAATTTCCTTATGGTGTAATTAAGTTGCAACTCAATTGAAATTTGAAAATAATTATGGGGACCATCTTTAATCATTTCTTAAACAAAATAAAATAATCATACCTAAAAAATGATGATAAAACTATTATTTCTTAGGTATGATAAAATAATCATATCTAAAATATGATGATAATATTATTTCTTAAGTAAGATAAAATAATTGTACTTAAGAAATGATAAAATATTGTACCTTAGGAATGATAAAATATTATACCTAAAATATGATAAAAATATCATTTCTTAGATACGATAAAGTCATCATTCATTAGATATAATAAATATATTATTTCTTAGAAATAATAATCCATTGAATTTAAAAAATAATAAAACTATCATTCCTTAGTAATAATAAAATATTGTACTTTAAGAATAATTAAATATCATACTTAAAATATGATGATAACGTCATTCTTAAAACATGATAAAACTATTGTATATAAGATAAAACTATCATACTTAAGGAACAATAAAACTATTCTTCTTTAGGCACAATAAAATTATCTTATCTAAAAAATAATAAAATCATCGTTCCTTAAGCATGATAAATAAATTATATCTAAAGAATGATAAAACTATCATTCCTTATAAATAATAATACTATTGAAATAAGAAATGATAAAAAAAATCATTCTTTAAGTGTGATAATACCATCATATTTAAGAAATAATAAATAATCATATCTAAAAAATAATAAAACTATCATTCTTTAGGTATGATAAAATAATTGTACCTAAAATATGACAGTAACATCATTTTTTAGGCATGATAAAACCATCATTCCTTAGGAATAGTAATACTATTAAACTTAAGAAATGATAAAATTATTGTACCTTAGAAATAATAAAACATCATACCTAAGGAATGATAAAATAATTATTCCTTATGAATTATAATACTATTGTATCTTTAAAATAATACAATCATTCAAATCAGATATCAATTAGCTATAAATAAAATAGGTTGAATTTTAACCAATTTTTGATGTATATTAATCGGCTATAAGTATGCCAATCAGCTATAAATGAGAAAGTTAAATTTTGGCTAAATTTTAGCTGATTCTTAATGTATGCCAATCGGCTAAGATAATTTGCTAATTTTAGGCTGATTTTTTGCATGTCTAATTTTTTTGATTTTAACCAATATATTTCAATATAGTTTTAGTTAATTTATATATTTATTTATTCATTTATCAAGTCTTTATATTCACTATCAAATACAAATATTCATTTATTATTAAAGGAATGAATTTTTATTATTTCATATTAAGGTAATACAAGATTAAGAAGATTATTCTTTTATATAGTTAAAATCTATTTTATTTATATAAATTAAAATTTGTAATTTACAGAAGACTTCTTCTCCCGTTTAGCATTATATAATTGATTGTATAACTAATTTAATTAAACTTTAAAATTTTATTTATGATAAATAAAAATATAAAACAAAATTTTTGAAAACATTTAATTACATTGATAAAAAGAAGTTTAATATTTATTAATTAAATTAATTTTTCTAATTTAATTTTTCTTTTATTTTAATTTGTATTTTATTTTAATAATTGATTTTTTTGATTTTTATATTTAATTTTTTTTCAGTTATAGATTACATTTTTTTTTCTAATTTTTTTAATACATGTAATTTTAATAATAGATTTTAAATAGCAAATTAAAAAAATAAATATAAAAAAAAAACATAGTCATTAATTAAAATATATTTAAATTTAAATTTTTTTTTTAATAATTTTTAAGACTACGCCTAATTAAGCATGTGTAAATTCTGATTGGTTTGGGAATATTGATGTTTATAGGAATAAGGTTTTTACAAAATTATTAATTTCTCCCAAAAGACTTTAAAAATGTCGACCCAATTTTTTTTCCCAAATTAAGTCAAATTATATTGATATATTAAATGACAATCGAAGTTGAAGAAGACCTAAACGTGAAAATCTTCTGTGAACATATGATCATATTATGTTACCATTCTCCATTTTTTCATCTCAAGTTGCCAAATATTTTACCCGAAATTTTAAATATTTGAAGTAAGTTACGTTTGAAAAAAAAAAAACGTTATTTTAAATCTTATATTCTAAAAATTTATAGTTAGTGCTCCGTAATGGTTGGGTCTGGTCAGGTTTAAGTCCTGTTACAGCTAATTTCATAAGTCACGGGACAGCCGATAATAACTGAAACTTTTCCGAGAATATTTGTGATCAAGCCTATAAGGATTTGAAAAAGCCAACCACATTTTTATATGGGTAAAAAAAATATGTCGCTATATTCGGAACACTGATCAATGTTTTTTCTTCAAAAAATTCTATACCGAGTTTTACCGAGTTTTTTCATCGATCTGCAAAATGATCGTCCGTCCCGTGAATTTTGACTCTGACCTGACAGGTTTTTTTTGAATTAGGACGTGTCATAAAATGATAGTCCTTACTGAGAAAAAATTCAAGTTGGATCAAACGACCCGGGTCAACTCGATCAGCTCGGAGCACTATTTATAATAACTTTGATTATTTATAATATAAAATATATTTATGGTGGAATCATGGATATGAAACCTCAGAAAATCTTGAAGTTTTAGTCGCGGCTAATGATCTCCTTCAAGAGCTAACTGATTATTTAAAAATATTTAATTAAAAACAAATCCGTATGAATAGAACAACATTTTGAACGAACGGATTCAAAAAGTTTTCAATCATTCTATATCTGAACTGTGACTAAATCACCTGACAAGGTATTCAAATCTCTTTTCTTTCAGAAAAGGTCTTTATCAACAGGGATGATTTACAAATGAAAGATGTTGAAATTTGGGAACACGTATTAAAGTGGGTCTTGAAAAATCCCACACTCATTTCAGATCCTAAAACTTGGTCAGATAATGATTTAGAAATGATGAAGAATACTTTACAACTTTGTTTACCCTTATTAGATTTTTTTTTGGTTTTTCATCTAAAGATTTCACCAAAAAAGTTCGTCCATATGAAAGACTTTTAAAATATCAATTTTATAAAATATATTAAATTCTTATTTGGATCTTAAATGCAAACCAAGCGATAGTAATTTGCTTCTTAGGTGTAGAAATATGGATGGAATTATTTATACAAATCGTTAATTTAAAAATTGTTTCCTTGGGATTAATAAAGTAGATGTTCAAAGCAGATCGTAATAAAAGGGGAGATGGGCAGAAAATTATTATCAGATAAATCTCATTTTTCCTTAAAAACAAAATAAAATAAAATAAAGATTAGTGTAATCTTTAGACTAATAATTAAAATCAATAATAATAATAATACAGTCGCCACTGGTTATAACGAACCTGTTTATACCGAAAACTCGCAGAACCGATTTTTTTATAATTAATTACACTGGATATACCGAAATTATATAGTAAAATGCCATATACCGCATCCGAACTTGTTGGCTAAACCAAATATATTAGCAACATATTTGATACATGTAGGGATTGGAAACGATTAAAAAATTAGAATCGATTTTATTTATGGCGCTGCGAACTTTATTGTGCACAGTTTGTTGATAATCACCAAAAATTTGTCAAAAAAATTAAAAAAAAAAACTTTACATCGTCGCGTAATGCTTTAAACAAATTTACTAGAAAATTTTTTATTCAATTTTTGAACAAACTGATACGGGCGTATTAAAACAATCTAAAAAACATTTGCCCGGCCTAATGTTCGAATATTTGTTTCTATAAAATTATTCATTATATTTACTACTTTTCATTTCTTTAGTTTCGTATTTAGTGGTACTACCGCTCTGGGTCCAGCGATATAACTATCTTTTTTTTTTTAAAAAAAAAAAATTCATTATTCCACTTTCGAGTGAGTTAGATCATTAGATAAGTTTTTTTATTTTATTTTTATTTTTATTTTTCTGACTTTGTTTTTTAATGTTATTTATTTTTCGCTTTATAGGTTCCTTCATTATCGCACGTTAAGTTTTTTGGAAATTTTATTTATTATATTTCTTGATCATCTGCTATTTCTGCTATTAGGATTTGAATTATGCCTCGGGGTTCGTTGTATTTATTGTAGCCGCACTTACTGCGCCACTAAAACGTTCGATTTTTTTTTATTCGATCAATTGACATATTAGGCATAACATATTTGATTTTGATTTACTGTTACTGTATAATAATGCGAACTAAGAAATTTTGAATGGTAATACTAAATTCTGACCTGATTAAGATTTGGCCTGAATTAACAAAGTTACCGAAATGAATTTTTATTAAGCCATGCCCAGGTGGGGTAACACACTTTTAAAAAATTTGTAAATTTATACCCGAATTTTCAAGGTTAATCCGGTAAACTTTGGCTAGTATCAGGGTAAATATTTTCGGTAATATTTATAAAAAAAAAAAATAATCGGATAGATACATTGAGGGTGAAAAAAAAATTGAGAAAAAATAAAAATAAATTTATAAACGAGAAAAAAAAAGTGCACTTCTTTTTAAATATTACACAAACAATTTTCTCATAGTCTGTAAATTCATACATTTTTTACATAATAGATACAGAACATACAAATAAACATAGTT
>CAJVPP010000712.1:0-27244 GCA_910592005.1 Funneliformis mosseae
TCTAAACTTTTTGGTGAAGGTAACATAGATTGGATCTTGTAAGAAGATAATGATCCAAAGCATCGATCAAAAATCACAAAAAAATGGAAGGAAGAAAATGGCATTGAGGTACTTTCTTGACTGTCAATGTCTCCAGACCAAAACCCTATAGAAAATGCTTGAAAGTTAATGAAAATTAATATACAAAAAAAAAATTCGATCAATTAGAGGGTTAAAGGAGGAACTTATAAAAGAATGAAACTGATTATCATCTGTACTTGCTACAAATTTGGTAGCTAGTATGAAAAGGCGTACAGCTGTACTTATAGAGTCAGATAGTGACTACACAATGTATTAATTTTAGTTAGTTGGTTATGTATTTTTTAAATAAAAAATAAATTTTGAATTTACTTACTTGTAGCTGGAGTTAGAGGCGGTCAGATACTTCTACTGTAAGTCTACTAATTAAATCTATTTAAAATTTTACCTGTCACATCATCTTTAACATATTTCTTGAAAAACATTTCCTTCAAAATTCTCCTTTACACCTTTGTGATAATTTTGATTTTTACCTTTTTAATTTTATGATTTTACATTTGTATTAGCATTTATTATTTTTATTTTAATTTCTGATTTTATTAGTATTTTATTATTCAATTTTTATATAACAGGCACAGTTTTAATTAAGTAAGATTTAGAAATTAGTATTTACTTAGTTTAATATATTGACATAATGAGAGTATAGAGCACTGACATTGAGATAACACTGATTAATTTGATATTATTAAATAATTACTTATCATAATTACTTTATTTTTATTCAATAGTTATTCATTAAAAACCTTCTGCTTACATTACAAATTGTTTATAAATATATAAATTAAAGAATTGAATACAATAGTATATAAATCAATATCAATAAATCATCCTTTTAATTCAACAAATTCTCCAAATATTTGATATTATTTTAGTAAATTAATTTATTCTAAAAATTTAGTTTGTTAAAATAATTAAACCTTTATATCTAAGAAATAATAAAACCATTATTTCTTATACTATTATAACTAAGAAATAATAAAATAATCATATCTAAGGTATGATAAAAAATTATTTCTTAGGTATAATAACATTAGAGTAATAATAGATATTACTTAATATCATGTTAATATAAGCGCCTACTCCCCTCCCTAGGTAAAATATGCTGCAGAGTCACATGATATGATTTTTTATATTTGACAAAATAAAGTTAATAAAGTGATCAAAAAAAAAAGTTTATTATAGTTTATATAATGAGATGATTATAGTTTATATAGTTTATTATAGTCTATATAGTGATAAATAAAAAAAAAGATCATAGTTTATAGAAGTTTATAGTCTAAATTTAGCAAATTTGAAAGAAGTTAATTTATTAAGAAAATTCATTTATTAAAAAAAAAATGAAAAATTCATAAAAATCCTTTCCAAAAATTAGCTGCAGATTTTATTTAATATTTGTAAAATTTCAACATGCTTATTTCACGTTTGACTTGCAAAAATTCTCTTCTAAATATTAAAAATGATCTGTCAAACATTTATTTTAGCCCTAAATTTAATAAAAAGCCAATTTATAATTCACTAACTAATAAATATCAAGAGTTAATAAATGCCTATATATATAGTATTATGATAAAAACAAGTAATCATACTTCCAATCATGCTGATGTTTATCAAGAAGCTATAAAATAAGTGGAATAGTATTAAGAAGAAGAGTGTTGATGATATTGATAGTATAATTCAGAACTATATGGCCACACCACTTAACCTATACAACATACAATCAATGAGATATAAACATTCTATATCTAAAGAAAAATTAAATTCTTTCTCCTCTTTCATCATTCATTCAGTAGACCTTTTACCAGAAATTTCTGCTAATACTATAGCTCAAAAAAAGGGTAGCGGATGTAATTCAAAATGCTAAAAAAATATTTACAAATACGAGTAGATTTATAATATTACTAGTGATACTCAGATTCGTAATAACATATACCAAAAAATAGAAAACTTGCGAGATAAAATTAAATCTAACAAAAATAGAATTGCTAATTTAAAAAGAAATATCAAATATGCTTAAAAGTGTAAGGAAAAAAAATTAAGATAACTTATCGAAAATTATAAGATTGTCCGCTATAATAAATCTGAAAAGCCACCATTTCTCTTCAAACATTTGAATCTACATAAACATATATATGATTGTGTAAAATTTGAATCAGCTGATATAAAACAACGGAAAGAGACTATCAAAGTTTGGATAGTAGAAAATCTGCGTAAAAATCTTGAGAAAGATACGAAGTTTACATGGTAAGGACTACATTAAATAATTATCTTTTACCTCACTAATCAAACTCAATCGCTGCAAAAGTGCATCACCATCTGATATGGGTTGCAGTCTTCAGAGTTTCACATACTGAGATATGTGAACATCATGACAGCCATTATTGTCTCGCATCAGTAAAGTATGCAAAGCAATTCGCTAGCACTTTTGCTGATATGTCATTCGTCATCTCTCAAGATGATAAAATAAAATCAGACTTGGGATACCTGCGGTAGGTCATATATTTTGCATATTACAATCCATTAACAAATCTATAACCATAGCAGACAATGATTTTCCTATTGGATTTGGACAAAAATTAATCTCATCAGTATATTTGATGATAAACCTAAATGAATCTAATAATGAATTGTGAACAGGAAAGTTGGCAATTTTTATATGTCCCTAATTATCTCTTGACACATCTTTGCTGAAGCCGTGATCTGTGACTGCACTAAAATAAAATCATATGATCTAAATAATCGACATAGTTGACGAAGTTGATGAAGTTAACAAAGTTGCTAAAGTTGTCAACGTTGATCAAGTGAATATATTAGATATATGAATTATATTTATCATATTTATTAATTATATCTTATTTATTATATATATTATATTTATCATAGTTATATTATTTGTTCTCTTTATTATATTTATATTAGTTGATTTTATATTATTTTATTTTATATAAATATCTTGTATTTTCCCTTGAGTTGAAAAGTAACTCAAGTTAAGATTTTAGGATAAACCAAGAGATCAATAAAGGAATCATTAAATTTATTTACTATTACCTTTTGTTATGTCTTTATATAGGCATGATTATGATATTATCTTGTATTTAATTTGACAGATTGAATTAAAAGTTTATCGTTTAAGTTTACAGATATTAAGCCAACATCGCTTACACATATGCAAGACCTAGAAACTTTTGCTTCAAATTCTCAATATGATGATATGCTAAAAATAAACAGAACAGTTTAACTAATTTGGATTTTATTAGTAAATGAAGGGTCAGATGAGAATCCTATACATTTAAAAAACATCAAAGTCTATTGTCAGCTTTTCAAGAAGTTCAATTTAGATTTTTTAAGCATACAAATATATGCTACAGGTCAGTTAAAGTATAATCCAGTTGAAAGAGGTATAGCAACATTATCTAATAAACTTACTGATATTACTTTGTCAATTGATCATTTTGGTATACATTTAAATATACAAGGCAAAGTTATTGATTTATCTTTTTCAGTATGGAGATCTCTTGAAAATACCAGGTTATGATGCTTATTGTGCATCTATTGAAAAGAATATATACCTACAACTTTGCTGCCCTATTTGTAAAAAATATTTTCCTATTCTTACATTTTTAGCAAATTATAAACGATTTATGCATCTTATTACTCAAAAAAGGCTTAAAAGACAATAAAACTCATCTTTTGATGATTTTTCCCTTCTTCTATCTCAACAAAAGAGGTCATATTATGAAATGGAATTTGAATTAAGAGCTTGTAATTCAAATAGAGAATGAATAAATTTTACGTGTATGCAGCCTAAATGCATACAGCTTAAATATATGCTAAATATATGCAATAATAAATTTTACTAAGCCACTTTATCAAATGATTTTTATGCGATCAATATTTTATCATATGCTATTACTTATTTATTATCATGTGATTAGCTTATTATGTATAACCTAAGATCTTCATTAACTCCTCACTCCCTAAAATATTAAGTAATATATATCACTACCTTATTGTACTTAAGAAATGATAATACTATTATTTTTTAGGCATGATAAACTATTATTTCTTAAGCATAATAAAATCATTATATCTTAAAAATGATAAAACTATCATTTCTTAGAAATAATAATATCATTAACCTAAGAAATAATAAAAAAATTATTTCTTAGGTACAATAATACTATCGTATTTAAAGAATAATAAAACTATCATTCCTTAGGTATAATAAAACTATCATTCTTAAGAATAATAAAACAATTATACCTAAGGAATGATTAAATATTATATCTTAAAAATAATAGTAATATCATTTCTTAAGTATGATAAAAGTATTATATCTAAGAAATGATAAAACCATTATTCTTTAGGCACAATAAAACAATTATATCTTATGAAGAATAAAATAATCATACTTAGGGAATGATAAAACTATCATACTTAAAGAATAATAAAATAATGTACCTAAAGAATGATAAAACTATTATTTCTTAAGTACAATAAAACTATAGTATTTTAGAAATAATAAAACAATCATACCTATAGAATGATAAAATATTATACCTAAGAAATGATAAAACATTATTTATAAGATACAATAAAACTATTGTACTTTAAAATAATAAAACATAGTACCTAAGAAATGATAAAAACATCATTTCTGAATAATAATATTATTGTGCCTTTAGAACATTATAATTATTCTAATCAAATATCAATTAGCTATAAATAAGATAGGTTGAATTTTGCTGATTTTTGATATATATTAATCGGCTATAAGTATATTAATTGACTATAAATAAGAAGGTCAAATTTTAACTAATTCTTGATATATGCCAATAGGCTAAACTGATTTTTGATAATTTGCTAATTTTAGGTTGATTTTAGACTTATTTTTCATATGTTTAATTTTTTTGATTTTAACTAATATAATAAGCTTTTTTTATTATTTATAATGAGATGACTAAATTAAGTATATGTGATATAAGGCTGTTTTAATGTAGATTTTTCAATTTAATATTGTTTAATAAAAGGTTATATTATTATAAATATTTTAATTTAGAATTATTTGATAAAGAGCTTTGTTATTATAAATTATTTATTTAGGTAAAATCTAATAGGATTAGCAATCTTTTATATAAGTAGAGTAAAACAGATTTTATTTATTGAAATTTCTTTTTTAAGTATTATTTAAAAAAAAGGTTGAATAAAAAGAAAAATAGAGTTAAAAATCATCTGTACATATTTTATTTCTTCTTATATTTATATTTATTTAAAAAAAACTATATGTACAGTTTATTTCTTTTTATATTTGTATAGATCTAACTAGATTATATATAAATTTTTCAAATCTATTTTCTTATTATAAACTATAAGAAAAGTAGAAAGATATACAGGTTTAACAAATTAAAAACTAACAGTAATACTATTATCAGTAATTATTAAGAAAAAACCTTCAGTTTATTTATATAAGAAATTCTTTTCAATAAATTTTTTATGTTTAATCCTTAAATTTGCTATTTTCTTTTTACATATTTTTTGTTGTTTTTTTTATAGTAAAAAATAAAAATTAAGAAAGTAATTTTTTTGATAATGTATTTTTAATTATTTGTTTTAACTTTTTTTTTTAGAAAATTTAGATTAAATCATTAATAGCTTTTTTTAATATATTATTACACTATTATTTAATTAATTTTATTTTTTTTTAGGCTAAATCAGTATATTTATTTAGCTGAAATTATCAAATAAACAGGATTTTTATTACCATAGCATAGGTATTTCATTGGTTAAAATAGTCCAAATCAGCTAAAAATCAGATAGCCAATTTTAGGTTGATTTTGATACTATTTATAGCTAATTTATTATATTTCTAATTAACATAAATATATGCTAATTAACTCTAATCAGACATAGCAATTTAGCATTAATTCAAAACTTAAATTCAACTATAAATCATTCTAAAATTGACTTCAATTTAGCATTAATTTAATATCAATGCAGAACTTAAATAATTATAAATTAGCTTAGATTTGATTTCAATTTGATATTAATTCAATCAAATAAGTATATAAAATTGAATGTTAATATAAAATTCTAGCCAGCTTTAGAAATTAATTATTTTATTTTTTTAGTTTTAAAAAATTTATTTGACAATGATGAAAATCTTCTGATGAATTTTAAAATATATTAAGTAGAACATGCTCACTTAAAATATTTAATTTAATATTACTTTTAGCTAAGTTTTTATGATTTGTGTAAAAAATGTTGTAAATGAAATATGATAAATAAAAATTTATCACTTCTATAAATTCTCAAAAAATAATTATTAAAGTTATTTAGATCATTACTTTTATTATATCAAGACATGATTGTATATAAACAAAATTACTGATATATATAAGAAATTTTCTTATAATAAAAAAATAAAAAATAAAGGATAAATTTTACTTTTATTATAAAAATAGCAAATTAATTTATTTAGCATATAAATATTTATAAGTATCTATGAATATTTTGAGTAAACTAATATCACCCCTAGATAAAGTATCTCAGTATTATGGTATTTTATTCGTGATTTTAATGCATCTGTAATAACAGACAGAGTTTTTTAATTTTAAGGAAAGCTAAATATAATACATTCCAAAAAATAAAAATATATAAGCTAAGCTATTAAAATCACTTTATAGGATAAGAAATTGATTTTGAGTAAATGATAATTAAAAAATTTTACGTTACAGTAAATATTTTAAATCAATAATAAATTCTACTTTTAAATATTAAGTCAAATTAATAATAAAATGATACTAAAATTTATTATTTAAAATTTTATTATAAATTATTATTTTATAATTTTTAAAATTTTTGCTATTAAAAATTATTTTTATAGAACTAATTTTGAATATAATTTTATAACACTTAAGATTTTATAATTAAAATCATCCTACAAGATAATATTATACTAGTTTATTAAAAATTCAATCTTAAAGAAAAATTATTTTTTATATTTTATATTTGCTATGATATTAAAACTTTCTAGACTTTTAATTCATTCAAATTATAGTTAAATTTAAGAATTTTGAATTTTAATAAGGGTTCAAAACTTTTTTAACTTTTTTAAATAATAATGTCAATCATTTTCAAATTTTATATTAATTATTTTTAAATTCTAATTAAATGAGAAATTTAACATTATATACAGTTTATGCTATATAAATATGATTCTACTTTATATATTGAAAGCTAAAAAGGAAAGAAAAGATATAAATTCATTTAGCTTTATGCAAGAACTATAAGGGATACTTTTCTTTATATAGATATCAATATCAATATTAATATTAATAAGAACAATAGTTATTTATATATGATTTTTTTTAAAAAAAAAAATTGGAACTGAATGATTATTTACTAATAATTTTTTTAAAATAATGAAAGAATTCATTAAAAATATATACTTGGTAACAAAAATCCTGTTTCATCTGATAATTTTAACTAAAGGGATGAACTGATTTAACCTAAGAAAAAATAAAAAATCACAAATAATCTAACCTAAAACTGCTTAAAATAAAAAATAAGATAAAATAAATAAAATTAGTAATCAAATTAATTATCAAAATAAGAAAAAAAAACAATAAATAAAAAAAAAATAGTCAATTCACCTTAATCACAGAGATGAATAAGATGGTTTTATTTGAAGGTTCTATTTGATTCTTAGCCTAAGTAATAGTAGAGATAACATTGAATTAATCTAAAATAAAAAAAAGAAATTATTTTAATTAAAATTAGTCAGCTTATCTTTGCTGTAATGATGAACTAATCATTTCTATTTGAAGGTTCTGTACAGTTTTTAGCCAAAGTAGAGGAACTGATTGAACCTAAAAATAAGAAAATAAATATTAAAATATTAAAAAAAACAAAATTATTAATAAACATAAAAAAAAAGAAAAAAATTGATAGCTTATCTTTATTGTGATAATGAACCGGTCAGTTTCATTCAAAGGGATCCATCTGATTCTTAGCTCTGATCAAACCTAAAATAAAATAAAATATTAAAATAAGAAAAATAAAATAATAAAAAAACTAATATTAAAAAATAAATATAAAAAAGAACGAAATCCAAAAATCTAAATCAAAAAAAAGTTAAAATTAAAAATAAAAATTTATTAAATAACATTTTAAATTAAAAATCAAATAAAATACTTTCAAATATTAAGAACAGCCTCTGGCCAGTCATAATTATGAATCTAGATAAGTCAAATATAAAAATACCAATCTTTATCACAGTGATGAACTGGATGATTCTGTTTGAAAGTACTTGGCTTAAGAGATCTAACCTAAATTAAAAAAAATTAAAAAAAGAAATTATTTATTAAACAGTTTATCTTCGCTGTAGTGATGAAGTTAAAATAAAAAAAATTAAAAAAAGAAATTATTTATTAAACAGTTTATCTTCACTGTGGTGATGAAGTTAAAATAAAAAAAAATAAAAATAAACTAAAAAATTAAAAAAGTATTTAATAATTTTTGAAATTAAAATTTTTTCAAAACTTCAATAAAAAAATCACACTTCTACTTTATTAAGTGATTGCAGCATTAAAAATTTAAATTCTATATTTAATATACATGTTAAAAATAAGTCTGATTTATGTTAAATCTTTATCTTTGCAATAATCTTAAATATACATATAGTTAAATATTTTAATTAATTTGACTATAATAACTTTGATTACCTACAGTAATATTAAATAAAAGTTATTATAAATATAATGAAATTCTTTAACACTTTCATATTTTAAACATTACTTCACTTTTCTTTAAACAAATTAAGCTAATAAGATTTTCAATAGTAATTTTGACCTATAATTAATAGGACAAATAACTATTATATTAGTTAAATCAAATTTGAGCTGGAATTTGGTTCAAAGTATCAGATAAGTGATTTTATCTGATATTACATAATAATTTTAAGCTAATTTTAAAATTTTTTTTTTATCACAGTGAAATAATTTTACAAAGAAAAATTAAATTTTAATAATATAAGGTTATAAAATCACAAATTAAATATATATATCTTTATACTCACAGATAAAAAACTTATTAATATATAATAAAGTCATATATCATTAGCCAGTTAGATTTACACCACTTCCTATACAAACAAGAAAAATAAAAATAAAAATATTATTAAAATTATTATTAAAAATAAAACTATTATAAAATTTATATTTAAAATAATAATTATTTTTTAATAAAAATCATATAATAAAAATATCTGTATACAATATTTTATAGCTATAATTAATTATAAAAAAAAAATTCTGGACGAAAGCTTATTCTCTAAAAAATACTAATTACAACTTCTAGAGATATAACAATAAGTAAGTTGTAAATTATTGTAATTATTTAAGAGATCGTAGATGGCTGATTCATCTCAAATAAAGGCAATATGCAAAGATTACGAACTTCATTTAATTTGATATTACCTGATGTTGATAAACATTTATAATCATTTTCAACTAGAAATAATGTTATTCGTCAGTAATCAATATATTTTATCAAATGTGTGTTAATTCTTTAGCAACTTTATTATGATTCAGATAAGCTCATTGTCAATTAGATTACCATGTGAATCTAAGAGTAACTATTTTAAAAGGGATTTCGGTTGCAACTTGAATATTTCTCATGCAACTAAAAATAACACCATATGAAACACCTCAAATACTGTGATTACAAATGGTCTGTCCTTTTCATATATGCAATTAAAAGTGCTGTACTAGATAACTGGCAAATTCAATAGTATGTAGCAGAATAGCTGTTACGTCATTTAATCAGGTTGGAAAAAATATTATTTAACACTATATCAAATTTAGATAATAGATTTAATGAATAATTATAATTGCAATTCTTTTCTAACTTATTTTTAGCATTTTTATAATAAATGCTTGAAGGTCAGGCAGTTGAAAGTAGTCGCAATAAAAGAGTTTACGACATTTTCTTTAGTTAAAGATTCTTTTTTAAAACTCCTGTATAATTACATTCCTGAAGAATTAATTTTTGAAAAAGAAATTCGTTATCATAACTCTCCTACTCTACAAAGTAATTTGTCAAATACTTTGAATCTTGCAGCTAAATTCATGTAATTTCCTTCCTTGGTTATCTATATCATTAGTGATATTTATAAAAAATTAAATAAAATACATGTGTTACTTTAAATATTAAGGCCGGCCATAACCATGAATCTAGTTTGTTAATAAGATAATCGACTATAAAAATTTGACCAAATAAAGTTCATATATTTTGATTTTCCATTAAAGATAATTTTATGCAAATAAGATCAAGTAAATATTTTATGAAATCAATTCAGATTACAAAAAAAGGAAAGTAAGAAATAGCAAATAATCAAAACCTTAACGCGATAATGCTGTACCATTCGCGAAACTTTCTTTATAATCAATATGATCAGTTTCGAAATTTGTTTAATGTTTGGTTATTTCTTAGTCAGAGTTTATACTAGTATAAATGCACTTTATTCAAATATTTGAATTGTAACAACAATAAATATATAGAATAATTCAAAAATATTTAGTTTGCATAAAAAGATTCATAGAAATATTCAAAGCCTTAAAAATACTATTTCCAATAATAACGATAAGGCGAACAGGAGATGATATTTATAGTGCTTTGGAACTAGATTTTAACAATCAGCGGATGTGCGTTTTAGATAATTTTCTAAAGAATCGTTAAATAATGCTTGAGAAAGAATATTTTCAATTGCGTTATCGGTTTCCAATTCAAGTGCAATGATTATCGCTTTAGCAGCAACCCTAATAAAGTTATACGAATAATGGGTCAACATCTGCAGTTTTGTTCGTGTGGTTGGTTTTACGGGTTTTAAACGGAAATTTTCCTGAATCATTTTATTAATTTTAGAAATTTATTGCTTAACGTGTTTACTTACTGATGTGGGATCATAATCACCGACTCGATTATTCGGTGAAGAGATTTATGAAATAGATCGTCTCCATTGAGTTTTAATATTTTTCACAGGAATCTCCGATGATCAGCGAAATTCAACATTTGGAAATTGGATTTGGGATTGCTTTTGGAAGGTTGTAGCGACTGAGGGTGGAATGCAGCTTAGAGTGGTCGAACCCACGAGAGTTCAAGCCGTTATTATAACTATGGCATCGATCTATTTACATATCAAATGATTGCATGAAAAGTTTTTGAAAGTAAAATTTAACAAAAGTTCGAATTTTTATCTATTTTAACCTAATAGGGATAGATTTGCGATCCACTAAATTTTTTTTATCTCAAATTTTCATTAAAGCATGAGCATGATAAAAGAAAGTCATCCCACAATAATGTTTGCTGTTGATAGTTTTTCCGTGTTACATTTTATATGATATTACGTATTAATTCGTTAAATGGGAAATTGTGTATATTACAAGGAATTCGTGAATGAATTTATAAAATCATAATAATAATAATTATGACAACATTCAAATTGCACTAAATCTACATTATATTATAGGATACGGATACCTAATTGAGTTGTTTACGTACAGTCATGGGATATTTTAACCAAAAAATTACATGCAAAGTTTTAAAACGAACGTTACATTTATAATAAGGAAATTGATTTTTTAATAATAACAAAATTTGGCTAAGACCTATTTTTTATTTATTGAGCCGTTAAACTTCCTTTATTATATAATAATTAAGGCAAAAAAGTCATTTTCTGTTACACAAAAATGATACAACATAAATTATTGTAGTTTAGTGTTTGAATTTAAAAATAATGTCAATAAACATAGTAAATCAGAACATTGATTTTTTTTTATTTATTTTTTTTTTTTCTCTAGCAAAAAAATTCAGCTAATATTTTACATCTATAAATTTTGGATAATTAGTTACATAGAAAACAACCTAACCTTTTTTTTTTTTAAAAAAAAACACCATCTAACCTTTTATAGTATAAATACAAGCTTGTATTGCACAATTGCCGTCGGCGTAATTGTCATGTATAAATGATAATTCTTGGAATTCTTTTCGGAATTGTGAAACAGACGATCATCATCCATACATATAAAGGCACAACGAAATATTTTGTTAATATCATGGAAGAAATAGTTAGTTTTACAGCAAACGGCACACCAGTAAGTCAACCAGCACAAAATAAAGAAGGAAATACATATAAGAAATGTCCCCGATGTAAAAAAAGGAAAGTTGAAAATCATGAGATTTGCCAATTTTGTTATAGATTATATAAGCCAAGTGGAAGTAAAATAGTTGATGATTTTATTAGAGACAAGCAAATTAATAACAATGGGTGTTATGACGATTGAATTTATTCCCTATGATCAATTGATTAATATAAAATTTTGTGTCGAAAACGAATATAATAAAATTTATAAAGCTACTTGGATCGATGGTTATATTCTGCATTGGAATGAGCGTAAATCAAACTTTAACCGGGTTGGTACTATGCAAGTTGTTCTTAAAGACTTAGTAATTCTAAAAACATCATTTCTGAAGACTTGAGTATGGTATGTATTAACTTTTCCGTAATACAATTAAATTACTTTTGTTAATACATTTTGAAAAATTTAGCAAATTAATAATAGTCAAGTGTGTTACGGAATAACTAAAGAACCTATACAAAGGAATTTATGATAATTACAAGTATATTCAATTGGACAGAATATAATCAATATATAATAGATCATTTATCACCATTATACAAATGCAAAAATAAAGTTGTAGATGATTTTATTAGAGATAGGCAAATTAATAATAATGGTATGATAATTGAGTTTATTCCTTATGATCAATTAATTGATATAAAATTTTGTGTCGAAGACGAATTTAGTAAAATTTATAAAGCTACTTGGATTGATTGTTATATTATACGTTGGAATATGAATAAGGTTAACTTTGATCGGAACGGATCTATACAAGTTGTTCTTAAAAGGCTTAATAATTCTAATGACATCATTACTGAAGAGTTAAATAAGGTATGTATTAACTTGTTTGTAAAATCTATATAATTTTCTTATCTTTTATTAATACATTTTGAAAAATATAGCAAGTTAATAATAGTATAGAGTGTTATGGAATAACTCAAGATCCTATTACTAAAGATTTTATAATAATTTTAAATATTTCCAATGAGACAGATTATAAGCAATATATAATAGATTACTTATTATACAAGAGCAAAAATCAAGTTGTAAATGATTTTTTTAGAGATAGGCAAATTAATAGAAACGGTATCATTATTGAGTTTATACCCTATGACCAATTTATTAATATAGAAATTTGTGTCAAAAATGAATTTATTAAAATTTATAAAGCTACTTGGATTGATGGTTATATTCTTCATTGGAATATGAATAAGGTAAACTTTAATCGGAATGGATTTACACAAGTTGCTCTTAAAAGGCTTAATAATTCTAAAAACATCATTTCTGAAGACTTGAGTATGGTATGTATTAACTTTTCTGTAATATAATTATATTTAACTTGTATTAATACATGTTGAAAAATTTAGCAAATTAATAGTCAGAAGTGTTACGGAATAACACAAGAACCAACTACAATGGATTTTATGATGATTTTAAATATAAATATATTCAATTTGACAGAACATAAGCAATTTATAATAGATCACTCATACAAAAGTAAAAATGAATTTGTGAATGATTTTATTAGAAATAGACAAATTAATAAGAAGGGTGGTATGAATGAATTTATTCCTTATTGTCAATTGATTGATATAAATTTATGTGTCGAAAATGAATTAATTAAAGTTTATAAAGCTACTTGGATTGATGGTTATATTATATGTTGGAATATGGATAAGGATAACTTTGAACGGAACGGATCTATACAAGTTGTTCTTAAAAGACTTAATAATTCTGAAAACATCATTTCTGAAGACTTGAGTATGGTATGTATTAACTTTTCCGTAATGCAATTAATTTAACTTTTATTAATACATTTTGAAAATTTTAGCAAATTAATAATAGTCAAGAGTGTTACGGAATAACTCAAGACCCTGTTACGAAAGATATTATGATAATATCAAATATAAATATATTCAATAAGCAATATATAATAGATCACTTATTATATAAAAGTAAAAATAAAGTTGTGGATGAATTTATCAGATATACACAAATGCATTCTCATGCATCTAATATATCTGAAATAATGGAATTTATTCCATATAATCAATTTAAAGATATTGAATTTATTGCTAAAGGTGGATTTAGTGAAATTTATAAGGCTACTTGGATCGATGGTAATATATTGAGTTGGGATGTAGATGCTGTTCTCAAACGAAGTAGTTTTAAACAAGTTGCGCTTAAAACACTTGATAATTCAAAAAATCTCACTATTGGGAATCTAAATGAGGTATAAATTAATTTATTTTTATTTATTTCAATTTAATATTGATGTACATTTTATTAATCATTTTTAAATATTTAGCTTAAAATTATTTATGATTATAATATACATTTAAAAAGGATGCATTTTCTTATGGACCTTATTTAAACAAATGTTATGGAATAACCCAAAATCCAATTACAAAAGATTTTATGATTGTTATGGATTATTATAAATTAGGCGATCTAAAGCATTATATATCAAATAACTTTTATAGTATTGGCTGGAAGGATAAATTATCTATGTTAATATCTACTGTAAATGGACTTAATGATATTCATTATTCATCGTGATTTTCATAGTGGAAATCTTCTTATAAAAAATAAGTCAGTAACAATATGTGACTTAGGATTAAGCAAATCTGCAATTGATTTAGCGGACGATGGTAATGAAATTTATGGAATTATCCCTTATGTTGCACCAGAAGTTTTTAATAGAAATAGATATACTAAAGCTTCAGATATATATAGTTTTGGTATAATTATGTGGGAGATTATGACAGGTAGAAGACCTTTTTGGAATAAAGTTCATGATACAGAACTTATAATTCAAATTTTAGATGGTCAACGTCCTCCAATTGCATCTGCTCCTGAAGGTTATATCAAATTAATGCAGGAATGCTGGGATTCTGATCCAAATAAAAGACCGGCAGCTAATTATATAAAAAGAACATTACATAATATATGGAGTGTTGAATACCATAATCCAACAGAAATTATTAAATCACCAGATATTGGGCCCGTATCCAATAATCCAGGAGCAATCTATTCAAGTAGGCATTTAAATCATATGATAAAATCTGCTGTATCATCTTGGAGTTTGAGAAGTCAACCTACTACTTCAATATTGGGTAATATTTCTTAACAAAAATATGTAATTCTCATTTAATTACCCATATCCATCGATGTTAAATATAATTAATCCTTTTTAAAGATAAAAGAAGTTTCGAAGAAGAGCGTGATAGAAGTTTAAAGAAGTCTAAATTATCTAAAGGTAAATCCTGATTTTAAATTTTTAATTTATGTATTAAATTAATTAATAATTTTTCTTTTAAGGTTATGAAACAAAAGAATTTGGTTTCGATATCTAATTTTTTTTTACATATTATCTTATATTTATTAAAGAAAAATACTAAATAAACGATACAGATTATTTATCGTTATATCATTAATTACTAAATATTGATTACTTCAAATCTTTTTTCGATCTAAAACAATAAAATGGTGCATTAATTTTCTTCTTTAGTTTGCTTATAAAATTTTCTATTCATTAATTCATGTAACTTCTAAATTATAAAAAAATGAAGTATTACTTTAATTTCGCTTTATTATATTATGGTTGGTGTGTGTTTTTTGTTTCAATTTGCAAAATGACTAATATTTTAGTTTGTACTTATTTCTAAAAATGAAAATATGGTATTAATTAAAATACAATGATCGCAACTTAATAACTCTTTTAGCGGATAATAGAAAATCTCTAAACGCATGATAAAAAAAAAAAATATTATGTTTTTAAAAATAAAATATATACCTCATATACCTAAAACATTATGAGAGAATTTCTAAGACCACTGTTTCTGCCCATCGGGTTACAGGAATTTTGACCTTTAACATTCACATGTCAATAAGGCAATTATAATATAAGAATTTTTTATTTTTTTAAAAATTTGAAAAATTCGAATCTTCCAGTTTTACCTAAATAGTTTTATTATAAATTTTCGTTTATTATAGAGGATGATAAGAAAAAATAGAATTATAAGTCGTCATCGATTATTTTCGAAGCTTTGGCTCGTTTTAAGGACTTGTGCCAGATAAACATCATGAGATTCAACCGGCCTACAGCTTTATTGATGTTTACATTCGAAATTTAATTGTTATACACGTGAATTCGAGAAATTAATATTGCCACTAAACTTTAGCATCACCTGATGTATCAAAGTTTAATAATAAATGGATTAACTTATAAATACATGATTATTACCTTCCATCATTAATATTCATATAACTTGACGCAAAGAATTAATGTTTACTTTTGTCCCACATTGAGAATAAAAGCCCGGTAGACAATATTCGAAGAATCTAGCTTTAAACTTAAACTTTTAGTAAGTTCAATAAATTTTATTTTATTATTTTCTTGTTTTACACAATTCATTTATTATTATTTTTTTTTTTTATATCCTTGACAGGTGTTTATAGATTCTTTCCAAGTTTCCGATATTTACGAATGGATATCCTTTTAAAAGATTCCGTTATATAAATATATTGTTTATATTAATTCCTTTTTAATTGATATTATCGTTAACATAATTCTTTCTTTACAGATTATACTCTCCTGACTTAAACCCAATCGAGAATTAGTGGGCAATTCTTAAAGGAAAAGTTGATAAAAAAGGTTAATGATTGGAAAACATAAATATCATTTTGTAAAGAACTTCGTAGATTATGAAATTTGGATTTTTATCCATGAAAAACTTGTAATCTTTTTATGACCCATAAATATTCCGAAAAAATACAATTTTTTTTTCGTTTTGCAAGTATTATGCCAAAATTATGCGATTTATAATAGTTGAAAAATGACGTCCATATTTAATATAATATAACTTTAACCAAACTTACTGAATGTGATGCGGATAAGAATGGCATGGGTAAGAAATATGAAGAAAGACACATAGAGGAACGTTTGTTTTTTTTTATGACACCAAACTCCATTGTAAAACTTGATTTGTATTTCATCTATGAAAACCAGAAACTCGAATTATATTGCGCAGTAAGTGCGGCCATTATTTTTTTTAATCAAACTACCATCATTTTTAGCGCTGTAGCTTAAATTCAATTAAAAAGAAATTAAAGAAAAATACTATATTTTACTTCCGAAGCGATCGCTCTGAGATGAGAAATTTAAAAACAAAAAATAATATGGGGAAAATCTATTCTGATCACACAAGCCCGAAGAAGTCAAAAAAAAAAATTACATAACGCTAAATATGCCTAATTGAAAAAGCAGTATTACGATTCCTTTTAACGTGATAAATTTATCATTCGGTGGTCGGTTTGTGTATTGTTTTCTGCGCATTCATTGTTCTCTACCGTGATTATGATAATCAAGATTGGAATGTAATGTTATACTCACAATGAGGAATTGTGGTGAAGGTTATTTTTTCTTCAACATCCAATTTGGCAAGCCTTTGATTCAAGTTTTTGGTTGAATTATTATCACAGGAATCGATGACAGTTTTCTATTCGTTGCACTGTCCTAACATGACAATATTTTTATCCAAGTTGTATCACGTGATTCTTATAATTTGTATGCGTCATTTGTTTATTTGTGAATAATCATTTTGTATTATAGCGCAGAATGTAATAACGTGATTATTAAATGACATCGTTATATAATACATTACTTTAAATATAAATTTTCTTTCAATATGAAAAACACAAAGTATTGTAGAATCTTATTTTTTTGTATTGACGGAATTCAAGATACTGTTTAGTATTAATTTTCGACAATGCGAATACAATACTTAATATTTCAAAATGAAAAAGCCCGTAAACAACAAATCATCTCTCCTCGGTCAAAAAGTCTCTTTAAAGATAACAACCCAACAATCAATAATGTTACTTTCATTCGCAATAATACGTCCAAAGATAATGATGTCATTAAACTAATTGACAATTATAATCAACATTAACACGTATTACTTATTCTACTCAAGTTATAAAAGTAGGGTCGCTCAAAGGTACCTTGCTGCAAACACAACAACTACTAAATAAAAAATAACTTTAACTTTAAAATACTCAACTTCTCAACTAAAAATGCAAACAATAACTTTCGATCCCGACTTTTCGATATTTGACAAAAAGTTCGTTCCTGTTTTCCCAAATGTATGTTCCCACTCTTTTGATATGGAGCCATTAGAAGGTAATCAATTCTGGCCAAAACAACATATAAATTAAATAAATTTTTTCCAAGACATTTAAATCTCTTAAACGCAAAGTACAGTATTTCGCAAACCAAAAAAAAATCGCTGTGACCAATGAGACCATGGTTTCTGAAGTTGCATCATTCTCACCTGATGAAAATATAATTGAAATCGATGAAATTGTTGAAATTGTTGATATTTATTCATTAATTCCGGAATCGTTTGATAAAGATGAATCTAATTCGTCTAATATCGTCGAAACAATAAACAAGTTCTATCTATATATTCTAATTTAAATCCGAAAAAAAATTTTTTTTTTTTTTTGAACCTATTGCTAACAAAACTTAACCTGATTCGGTAATGTCGTTGTTCGTAGAAGTCTTCTTTTCAACTGTCGTTATCGCTTCCTAAAGTTCGTCCATGTATTCAACAAGCTTCAATACATGTATCATCTTATTTCCAGCCTGCTCCTTGATGATGCACTTGACGTTCTCCGTGAATCTTCAACGGTAACTGTAATTCCATTGGTTATTGTAAAATAGGGCATTCCTTGCTCTAAATTTTGGAGCATTTTGATGGTCGCAAATATCGATGTTCCACCATTTTTTTGGCATTTAATTCATTATCACTTCCAAATTGGTAAAATTGGAAAGCAACAAAGTTATTTTAATTTTCATTATGCACTTAAGAGGTCTGCATTATATTTATTTTCCGGTTCGAGTAGCATTCTTTAAAGTAAAATCCACGTAATTCTGTACCTGATTAAATTCGTTATAAATCTTCTTGTAAAAAAATTCGATCATTAAAATTCCGAAATTAAAGTATTTCATGAAAATAATTTAGGGATGGATCGGTGCTGGTAGGACCGGTCTCAGACCGGTTAATGGGACCGGTCCTTTCGGTCCTTCTAAGGACTACTTATGGACCGGTCTTTTTGGGTCGGACCGATCCAATCCTAAAAATAATCAATATTTTTTTAAAAGTATCGTAAAATTATGTGTTTTACAAAGTAAATTTTTGTTTGAAAAGATGCTATTAATGCATGTATTTATCTTTTATTAACTTGAAATACCTCATAATCATCTATTTGAAACAAACCATCTGGAATATCAATCTGAAAATAAACAAATGGGCTTTTACCATGCCAATTATTATCGATATCGCAAAAAATATCCTCACCAAAATATGGACCACAATTTGGATCACAATATAAAGCAAATTGAGAATGATCATCCTGAATATAACCTACTTTTGCAGTTTGAAGATTTGTTCTATTTACGAATGAGAAAATAAAACTATCTTTGGTAGTTTTCCATTGACCATTTCCTTCCCACCCAAATGGATTATATCCTCCCACTATTTGTTCAGTTCCTTTAATTTTTATTACGACTATATTGGCACCTTTGTTATCACATTTTTGATGAAATGCTGCAATTGTATTACCATCCCTACTGGCACGATAAAGTAAATTAAAACCATAAGGCGAATTTTTGTTATTAATATCTTTCTTATCAATCCAACCGGAAAATTTAGCAAAATGCCGAGAGTTAACAAGGATTGAATCACATTTTGAACCAAATTTTGACTGTCTAGGTGGTTGAATATTAATGTTTAATTTCTTATCTGGTGTCATAGCATATGTTAAGAGGTTAACGAACAAACCCTTCGGTAGCAATTCTTCAAAAGGAAGTACTTTTTCAAGAAAATCTACTGAAGAAATATGATGAAATCTAACTAAAGGGATATATCTATGAAGGGTCCTTTCCATAACTGTAGTTTCTTCATTGCTCCATTCTTTGACGTTTTTAGAAATAGACGGGTTCTGAGCAAAACCCCATTTAATTAAACTGTCCCAAATATCAATTTCATCCAGACTTAAATCATCCCGTTTTAAAAGGAACTCTAATAAAGGTGCTTTTATACTGAGAAATTTATCAGAAGTGAAAAACTCTTTGGGGTCTTCACAAATTTTTTCAAAATAAAAATTTCGTAATTTTGTGAAAGTCTCATGTTGGTAAATTGTTTCAAGAATTCCTATAGGATTTTTTTGTAAAAACTCTTGATGGTCGTTAATTAAATAATCTTCAATTTCGGGAACTAATGATTGAAGATTAAGTGCTCCTGCCGCTTTTAAGAGCTTTAACATTTCAGTTCCTTCTAATTTCGTCATGTCAATCCTTCCGCAATATATAAATCTGAAATACAAAGTGATATTAGTAATTTGGTTCATATCATTATCGTAGTTGTCGAATTTATTTACCTTAAGATAATTTTAAAAAGATTTGGAGGAATTTTGGGTAATTTCAAAATAAAATTCCCTTCCTTTTTCTCAACATTTTCTTTATTTAATTCATCACAAAAATATTGCGACCTGAAACATAAAATATTTGAAAGGGCATATAATTCTTTAACGTTCCCATGTTCACCGGCATAAATAATGACATCATATTTTTTGTCATTTTCAAATAATTTTTCATAATCATCCTGTAAACTTTCTAAGGACATTTTTTATAGAACAATAAAAAAAATATCATTGAGAAAATTAAATTTAAATCATTGCATGCCTAGTGTTACACACATTTAAGATTACGACACATGAATACTCCAAATGTAGTCCGATCTTCTTTATGAAAAATACGATTGGTAACATTTACATTCGGTTTTATTTATTATTATTACTAAAAAAAATACAGTGAAATTTATTTAAAATCGCTCTCAAAAATTTCATTTTATAAAAATTGATTTATTTAGAAATATAAAATATGGGTAGATTGCTAGGAAAATCAGGTTCCGGGAATTTTTTAGCAAAATTGAGATTTTTATTGCATTTTAGTTTTTGATGTAATTAGATTAAAATGTATTAAGCTCTTAATTTTAGTCAAAAATTTCTCGGAACCTGATTTTCCTAGAAACACTCCCACATACAATATTTGTTGAAATTAGTGAAGGATACTGTAACTAGGTTATTCACGGGTTTTATATATAAGTTACATGCGCGTAAGCGCATGTGATTATCATATTAACTCTGAATAACCTAGTTACAGTATCCTTCACTACGTATGGAATAACAAGTATATATTTACGCAATAATTTGGAGTAATAAATTAAAATTCTCTTTAAAATATCATTTTCCATTACTAAAAGTAAATTAATAAATAAATAAATAAATAAAAAAGAAAGAGAGAAGTGAAGAATATGAAAAAATTCTTTAAAAAAATTAATAAAATAAAAACATAAAAAATCATCAACAAATATTACCTTTAGGACGATCCCAAAAATGAAGAAAATAAATTAATATATTAAAAAAGAAAAAAAAAAAATCTACCGAAAAAGCTGATTAAAGAATTCTATCTTAGGTATCGAAGAAAGAAAGAACGTTCTTAAAAAAAAATATAAAATTATAAAAAAAATGTTTTTGAATTATAAAAACTTTCGAATATTTAAAACCTTGAATGCAATTTCTCTAGGAAATAAAATTCAAAGAATTGAAGATTTTATAATATAAATAAAAATAAGTTCAATATATTGGATTTTTATGCGAGTATACAATAGATAACAAAATGTGTCCTAAAAAATTTTGAACGAAGGTCATTTCACTTTAAACAGAATTTTGCCATTATATTTTCATCTTTAGCAAATTTCACTATTCAAGTCTAAAGAAAGAAATATTTATTATTATGTTTTAAAAGCATAAGAAATATTTTATCGGCATTTACCTATCTCAAACATAATGTCATGGATAATTCAATAAAGGTTAAGCCGATTTTCCAGGACTTCTTTTTCAATCATAAGATTTTCCTCGATTCTCTTTCAACCGTTAAAATAATTACAATATGAATGATAGGTTAATTAATTTATTATAACTGTTTGTTTTTTTTTCATAGATCGAAATATCATTACTTTCAATATAAGAAGAAATATGTATGTTGCAGACGAATGAATTCAATTTTTAAAAAAAAAAAATAAGACCCAAATTTTTTTACAATAAATTGTCATCTCGGATGTTTGTTTTAAATTAATTTAAAAAAAAATATCATCCACCGAAGTTTCTTTTTAATAAAATTTCTCTTCCGTCGCCGCAGTATCGATATAATTATTTCGAAGTGTTTAAATAACAAATTTTTTTCTAATAATATTTAACATTAATAGATAAAAGCAAATATTGCTTCTATACATAATCTGCATATTATCCTTTAGCTATATTTTTTAAATTATTCTGTCAGTTTTTTAAAAAATATTAGAAAATTCTAAGATAATAAAATGTTCCAGTAAAGATAGGTTTTAACAAAGAAATTTTTTTTTGTACCCGGATACCTTCGGAGTAGTGTGGATTTCGGGCATTAATCATGTATAATCTATTGAGTTGGAAACCTTATTAATTAAAATCATTAGTGGTTCTATAGTCTTACTTTTTCGTAAATTAACTTAAGTTTGGTTGGGATATATTGCAACAAATTTGAGCGAATTTAAAATGTTAAAGGTATATTTTGTATTATAGCACAGATGTGGGACCTGTTTTGTTTAGGAGGTGATTTATTTATTCGAGATGTTAGGTAGAAATTTTGAATATAGGACTCAAAGTATGAAGTTTCAGAATTTTGCTGTACTTCAAATTTATTTTCTGGTTTTGAATATGAATTGAATTTTAGAAGCTTATAATAAACTTATTTAAAATTTTCATAATTTCGTTCGACTTTGAAGTTTGTACTCATCAGATCTTATATAGATTACGAATTATTTAACCATGTATTTTTTTTTTTTATTGTTAACGTTCGAGTTGTTTTAATGTACAGTATATTAATATATTCCAATAAAAAATAGAATAAACTTAAATTTAATTCTTAATATAATTGCAAATCAAAACTACTCTGAACATGAACAAAAATCGCATAATTAGAATATTGAATCAAGGATCTAAAGGTTGATGCATGCAAAACGCTAGTTCCTCGACACTTCAAATAAACAAAATGATAAAATAACCATAGCAAAAGTAATTTTTTAGATCACAAGTATTCTTTAGTTGTGTGATATTTATAATGGATTGATTTATAATTTACTTTGAAAAGTTAATTCTAATGATGACAAAAGAAAATAGCATTGCAATGAAATATTTATATATAAAAATTTTCTTGTTATAAATTAGACGTAATTGATAGATATATCTAAATTGGTATGACAATATGAAGACTAGGACTCTAGTAATTTATAAAGTGTCTGTTTTAACATCAAAAAATTACTCGTTAAAAAGGTCTTAAATTAAAATGATCTGTACATTTTATTTATCGAAATTTTTGGGTCATTTAATACTATCATACATCACGAATCTTGAACACGTTTTACGTTTCAAATATCAACCATTATAATATTACGTGATTTTTTATTCAGTAATAACCGAAAATTCACGTGATTCATTACCATATAAATTTATTGAATTAAAATTGTGTAACTTACGGTAGAAATGAATCAAAAAAAAAAAAAATAAATTTAACGAACCTGACCTGAATACTTTGCAGAAACTGCTATATATATATCATTCTACGATTTAAAATGCATCTGTTTTAATTTGATTGTCCTTATAAGATTATAATTTGAGGAAGATGTTGATGAAACTGAAACAAATAAGATTAGTGCGTTTAGAAATTATATTGTTAAAATTGCCAATTATTTAAAGGCTTATGGTTCAAACACAAAGTGCTCAAATAGAAATTGTCTAATTTAAATTTTTGTAATAAATTGAAAATTTTTTAAATTTTCATCACAGATATTACCAATCCACTCGCTGCTTTTTATATTTTATTTTTTATTAAAGAAACCTCTGCTTAATAACATTTTCAATTTTTAATTCTGAAAATTATCTTTTTGCCAAAACAGTTATTTTATATCTTTGTATAAAAAATAAAATCGATGTGATTTTCTATTATATACTCGAAAAATATTTTTTTTCCATATAAGAAATTGGCATCACCAATAATTACAATGTTATATTTTTTGATAAAAAAAAAATTTAATTATTTCTTTTATTTTCATCGTGTCGAATAATAATGATAATTACCTTGTTAAAATCAATACACAGTCAATATCATTACAAACATTTCAAATATCTATCTTCGGCAGCTAATACTTGCAAACAATTCCATCAGCAACAACAACGTGCAATTACAACAATATTCGAGCATTTTTAAGGAAAATATATTAAAAGGACATTTGTATCGAAGAGTCATAAATTTTGATCCATCGGTGATGAATTATTGTTGTAAGCACTCCAATAGTTGGCTTGGTTAGATATAATCCAGAACACCATGATCAACCATTGTCAATAATGCTATACTAACTGTTTCAAAATACTCTTTATGAAAATTTTAAACTTGTGTTAACCGGCACAAATCTAAGATTAAGTCAAGTACATGTGCATGCACCATAACGAGACCAAAATCAATGCTTTCTTGCGTTTATTCTGTAATACATAAGAGTTATTCATTTCTTTTGAAATACTTTACTTTGTTTTCGGTTTTTGTGTTTGATGATTATAAGACTTCGTCTAGGAAGAGAGTCTCGTGACCCAAGAGAATGAAGTATGTGACATCTATCTGCTTAAAATTATATGAATTGATTAAAAAAACTTTATGATTAGACACGTCATCACGTGAATTTCAATTACTTTTTTGTTATTTCTCCCATAACATTAGCTATTATATGATCATTAACCTTGTCGAAATCATTCTAATTTTGTTTTCAAGCTACGAAATCTTAAAGCATTGTTGTACACCCTCCAAAGTCCCAAAAACGACCTTCAAGTAATTATCGATCATCTATCAATAAAGACATGTTTTATATGCTGGAAAAACAGTAGAATTATTTCATGTTAAATATTTTTTTACAAGGAAAATATTTATCAAATATTAGGTTGAGAGCCCGTAGTAAATCAGAAAATCGCAGAAAACATTTCTCTCACCTCGCTTAATAGTAAACTGTGCGATTCACGATAAGACATCATAATTTAGTTCTTCTATGCCTACGGTTCACAAATATAGCATGGTCATTTAATAATAAAATTAGACGAGTTTATTGATGTCGTCAATGGTGGATTAAAACTACGCAATCCTGATTTCATCCCACGAGACATCGTCATCTTAAACGGTCGCGTGATTTTCATTTGGAGAGAACATGACTCATGGGCTTCATTACCATCTTTTACTTTTCCTTTGTCTAGTATTCCATCATCTTTTTTTCGTCAGCGTATCTATCTATTTTTATTTTCTCTCGTTCTTCTCTCAGTTTTCACGATAAACATTAAATTCCCACTTCTATACGATCATTACAAGAAACATGGATAATATAATGAATATTATTCTGATACTCCGTCCAATTGAATGGCTTTTATTTAACGCGTATAGCTCCTGAAGTAATGAGTCAGTTATTTATTTGTTAAAAAATATATTTTCGTAATAAATGTGATTAAAATATCCCTATTCAGATACAATAGTTGATCCCTTGATGACCCAACCGTCAAGCATCCGAAGTCCTTTTTAAGCCAAATCGATTCACTTACAATTTTTATCATGGTGGAAAAATGCATATGTAATGAAAAAAACTGCCGTTCCTACACATGAGAATGAGTCTGTATAAAATTGGGATTTCGATGCATTAATCGTTAGGTTACGATTGATACTATTACTGATCTTCCAAAGTTATTGTTCTTCAATGGTGAAATTGATGTTGATTGTGATGGTGAAAGTAAAGATAGGCTGACCGATTGAAAAATGTCAATATCAAGTGAGATGAATTGTTGAAAAATAGATAATGTCGATGATGATTGATTGTTGCGCTGGAAGTGAATAAATTCTGTCTGACAATGAAGTTCGTGATGATAAAGAGATGTTTGGTGATATAAATGATAATAAATCTTACACGTGGGTGTATAATGTACAAAATACGAGTGGCTGAAAGATTGTGTGAAACTTAAGAAAGTAATGGACTGAAATAGAAAGGATGAAAATAACATTGACGTAATTGATCGACAAATCACGTGTTAAGAGTTAAGTTTTTATATTAACGAAATATTATGTGGCTTTTTTTTCTGTAAACGAAAAACTTTATAATATGGAAACTATAGAAGAAAATTTAAAAGAACTTCAAAGCATGTTAAGCGATGAAAATATTAAAGATATCGTTAAAGGTTTTAAAGAACTTGTCGAAATATTAAAAACTTTTAAAAATCATCAAAAAATCGTTAATTACGACACCAAGTTACGTCAAGTAGCAGATTGTTTAATAAACGAGAGATTAATAATCAATTCCCGGGAATCTAAGAATCCAGATAATAATAATGATATCCGGAAATTTTCTACTTCTTTGATTTATTTAAAATTATTAGCTAATAAATAACTTATCGAAAAAGAATAGATATTATACAAGATGTGATGAACTCTCCTTGTAAAGAAGAAATCTTGTTCAATTATGCTCTGTCAGAGGATGAAGTTAACAAACGTTACCGAAAACTCGCGTTGAATTTCCATCCAGATAAAACAAATCGACCAAATACCCCGTATTCTCTTCAAGGTGATCATAAAAACCTAGGTGCTGAGCTATTTAGATATATTACAGAAATTAAGGAAAGTTTATTGGCCAATTATGAAAAATCTTGAGTAACGAAGGCTGGATGTTCATAAGAGAAATGCAGACGTACACTCCCCGGTCAAAAGTATTGGACCACGTGATTTTCGTTATACTAATGCATAAAATTGAGTCAATTTTTTTTTCCTGCATAGCTACGAACTTCTTGTATTCAAATATAATTTTTTTTAA
>CAJVPP010000713.1:0-27229 GCA_910592005.1 Funneliformis mosseae
ACAAAATACTTAACAAATATGATAGTTAAATCATGTAAAATTAATAAAAAAGAATAATATATTTTTTTGCAATTTTTCGGAATATACAGAAAATAAAGAAGCGGAAAGTAAAAGATCGTTGCGAAACGCTGAGTATGATGCTTTATTTATATGTCAGTTTATGGTAATTTGTATTTTGTACCTCCTTATAATATAAACCATATATAATACCCCCCTATTAAAATATCATACTGTTTAATGTATCCTGCTTTTCACAAGATACCCACGGGTACGAATCAATTTCTAAATTGAGAAAATTGATTTATACCTAGGGTATCTTGTGCAGTGCTCTACGGTAGCAATTAATTTGTATATACTGTATTTTCAAATCAAAAATATTTCTAATGAATAAAAAATTGATCATATTTATCTATTTTTTTAAAACTTATAAATTGAAATTCTGATAGAAATCTTAGAAGAAAAATAATAAAAATATCATAATTAATAAATATATCAAAAAATAATCAAAAATTCAAAAAGAAAATAATTGAAATATTAGAAATAATGGAAATGAAATATTAGATATAATAGTAAATCTATAATAGAAATTTCAGAAATTATTAAAAAACTATTAATAGAATGATAAATAAAAATTATAAATAATATAATAAAAATTACAAAAGAAAATAATGGAATTAACAAAAATTATAAAAGAAAATAATAGAAATTATAAATAAAAATATTAATAAATAAATACTTATATTTTAATATAAAATATAAAATAATATCAAAATAAAAATTTTGAAAATAAATTTATTTAGAAAAATTAAGAGATAAATAAATAATTATAACTGAACTACATATTAAATGTTAATTTAATAACTTATGAAGATAATAAAAATTAAACATATTTAAAGAAAATAATAAACTACAATATAAAATTATAAAATGAAGATAGAGAAATACTTGAAGATAAATAAATATAATTTATTAGAAAAGAAATTTTAATATAAAAATTAAGTTAATAAGTTTCTTAGATAAATAAAAATTAATTTATATAATAAATCCGTTGAAGATGAGTAGCAAAAACAATTCAAAAAATATAGCTTTTGTTAAAATTATCAAACTTAAAGATATTGATAATTTGTAAAATTTGGATTTTAGCAATTATAGCATTAATCATGATCAAAAATGATTACATTTTTAATTGCAAATTTTATTGGTCAAAATCAATTTTTAACATTAAATTCTTTAATAAAAAGGATTTATTAGAATTTTTACTTTTTTGTTACATTAAAAAAAAACAAATTTGCATATATATAAATATATATTTTCATATTTTGTAAAGCTTAAATCAACAAATTATTTGCTCTGTAAATAACATGGTATACCATATACCACCGGAGCTGAACCAATTAGATATTTTAATTTACAAGCATTCCTTGCAATTGTAACAGCTTGAACCAATGATACCTTTTTTTTTGATATTGTGGTTTCTCCATTAGGATTTAATCCCCAATTCCGAAACAGAGATTTACTAAATCGATCAAAATCCACATCAGTGACATCCCATAAATTTGCAACAATTGCCGGGCTATCATAATAAAATTTATTAGTATCTTTGAAACCTATTATAATATATTCATGATTTTTATTTTAAACTTACCTTCCAGCTAATAAATAACTTAAAATGATACCAGAAGGATCAAATTCTCCTCCTAATTTTAATTGTCCACTACTACAACCGAATAGAAGTGTTACAGCACAACGATCCAAATGTCTAAGCTTATTTTTCTTACAATATGCTTCACCAGCGCCATGTCCAAAATACCTTAATGATAATGTCAAATAATGTAGTTTTTATAGATATATTTATATACACGCAAATAAATAATGATCGTTTTGCTTACATGAAAAGATCTTTATTTGCAAGACCATCTATCCATTCTTGATCGGTAGGAATTCGTCCAGTAATTCCATCTGAACCTTTAATGCTTTTTAAAAAGATTATTTCATGTTTTCCTAAAGATATAAAATAAAATACCAATTTTTAAAGATACATACTTTTTTACAAAACCTTCAAATTCATTTTGTGTATGTTTCAGGTCTTGACTTGGATTAAGAACATAAAATGATTTATGCTGATCAATGACATAGTCCAACCATCCTTGTTTATTGTCTTGCTTGTTATTAACATGATTTGTTAACATAATTCTGTCTCTCAAAAATGAAAGAGATGGTAATCTTGAAACAGCTTGTGATCGTAAACATGGTAGACTTTCCCATGGTAACATTTGTACATATTTATCAAGAATTAAAATAACATGTTGGTCATCAACATTGGAGCTCATAGTATCATCACAAGATAACGCGTCTTGAACATCAATAATAAGCTTTAAAGATTTAAAAACGTGAGAGAGCGTAACGTTAAGTAACTAGTTGTTTTCAATACGCAGTTTAAGATCAAATGTAACACTAAATATACAAAATCCTAAACTAGTGCGTGCAAAACTACTCATTATTTATAATCAAAAATATAACAAACCTGATCCAAGTCAATTTCGTCATATCCAACCTGTTGATCATTATATTTATTATACGCATCAACTAGGAAATAAAGAATATCCTCAATATCTTGATCTTGTGCATCTGAACCCAGTCGCAGAAATGATTTGCAAAGCTCTATTTCAATATCAAGCTTCTTAACTTTTGAACGCTTTCTAGATGATTTTCCACTTTCACACTTGAATAATAAGCTATCTATCTTTTCTTTAAATTTTAATATCCGATTGGAAGATTGTTGTTTATCTGCCATTAATATCCCCTAATAAAAAGATCAATTTATTAACTAACATCTTCATAAAGCTTTCAAATGCGTTAATTCGAAATTTACCTTGAAACCACCAAGCCATAAATTCTCTATATTGTACAGCAAATGTTTTAGTCGTACATCCAATCCCTTCCTTGTTTTCCACCATTCTTTTGATGTTGAAGGATTACTCATAATTTGATTACATAAATCCAAAATAGCATTAAATTCTCGAATTGCCTCTTTATAACTAAACACATCACTTTCTCCGTCCCTGCTTGATTGACGTTTCAATGGTAATCGAAGCAGAAGTGGAGTCATTTTCCGTTGATATCGACAAATGTACATATCATTTGTTTCAATGTCAACAGAAACTGAGCAAACCGTCCAATTAGGAGGCAAAATATCCAAAAATTCTTTTTGAAACTCATTATAAGTCAAGATAGGTTCATTTTTATATCGTTGTGTTAGCGCCGTTAAAAAGCTTCGACGTGATACAGTTTCATCATCATATAACTGATATTCATCTTCATTCTGCAAAATATCAGACTCGGATGGTAATGTAGAAATTTTTTGTGGCCACTGATTGTCAAAACACAAAAAAGGATCTTTACATTTCTCGTTCAATGCAGTATAGAATTCTCTCTTCGCTGTAAGTGCTTTTGTCATCTCTAAATACCGAAAATTTAAGTTACATTTACTAAATTTAAATCAAAAAACTTAAATAAATAAATAAATATTTTTTTACCCAAATAAAAGGCACAAATGGTAGCCATCTCGCTTTGATCAATATTTAATTGGCTTTGCCCGTAAGCTTTGATCATAGTTACCGTAGATATGCATAGAGAAGTTTCTTGTAACAAATGCGTTGGCCCACACTCATATGCCAAATCGTAAACTTCCATCAAGCATTCAAGTGTCTTGTCGATTTCTTCGATTATCACTAACGTTGTTAAGGTCATGGATTGTTTAACTCTACACGACTTTTTTTGAACATTCATCATTGGTAACGAAAGTACTGTGCAGAATATTTCACAATAAATTCAGATTATACTACACAAATTATAATGCAAAATAAAATAAATAAAATACCAGAGTCAAGAACATTTTCATATAACAAGTGATTCTGATTCGTTAGTTTGGCGGTAATCTCCAACATTTTAACTTTGCTCAAAATAAGTAGATGTTCAGCCTGTAAAAAAAAGCAAATTCTAGTCATATAATATATTTAACTAGTTGTAGACAATATTCATTGTTCTAAAGTATCTAACCTTTTCGAGGCATGTTTGGTTCATTAACTTTTCATGTTCGATCAACCTAAGTCCTTCTTCAATTTTACCTCGTTTGCTTAAAATCAATCCTAAAAAAACCATGTTGTTTTTGTACTTATATAAGATATTTAATTATGAATATCTCAAAAATTATATATTAAACAAACCTTGACGACGGAACAATTCACTTTTCAGATATGCAAGTAAACAGCATTCATAATCGGCTATTCGTTTATAATTTATTAAAGTTTATGAATCAATTATATTCAATCTTCAATCTCATTAAAAATCAAACAGTTACCTTTCCCTGTAAATTTATCCTTTGGTGTGTCAGAGTATGAAATAAATTTCTTGCTTCTTGGTGTTTGTAATACACTATAATTTAAATAAGCCGAAAATTTATATATGTCAAATTTAATCAGAAAATTTTAAATAACAAAAATGTTATGAAACCTTGTGTCTAGATGTTCGATTTTAGAAATGTATTCCTCTTTCATAATATTGGTCAAAATATCAACAGCCTTACTATAATATTCTAATGCAAATTCATAACACCGTTTTTGATTATCGAAATCACCTTGCCTAAATTTGAAATCCCCCTCTCGATATTTGAAGTCACCAAAGCATAATTTGGCAAGAACTTCTTCTTTTCGAAAGATGATAGCCTTTGATGAAAAAGAATAAACATAATAAAATAAACGTAGAATGGTTCGAAGATATAATCAACTTTTCATATTACAAACTTTTCGTTGGTATTCAATGACTTGGTTGATCTTTTCTTCGCTTTCTTTCCAACAATGCCTTCGGAATTCCAATTCGGCAAAATTTAGTAAAACACGACTCATGTTCGTTTTCGCTTTAGTTGATTGAATTAACTCAAATGCTTGTTGAAAACAGTAATCAGCCTCTTTCGCGCTTCCTCGTAAAATATGTAATTGACCTAGATGATGATTACATTCAAAAAGCATCTGTGAAAATAAGAAAAAACAGTGGTTGATATTTAAATGTTGTATATTCAATAAATTAATTAAATGCTAGCACATAATACTTGTAAAACACGCCATTTCCATCTTTGTGCGGTTAAATTTAAAAAACCACCAAAAAATTCCCCATTTATCCCAGTTGAACATTTATTAGTCACGTTATTTTCAACAAGAAAAGGATTAACTTCTGCGTTCACTTTATCATGATAATGGTGTTTTCCATTAAGATTAACATTTCTCATCATTCTGTTAAGTAAGTGAATTGCTTGTGTGACGTCACTTATGGCATTTTCTAAACGGCCCTATAGTAGGAAATAAATTAAAAATGATAATCTAATTTAAATAATTCAAAATAAACAGAAGAAATTATATAATTACTTACTAAACGTATTAAAATACGAGATCTCGTGTAAGAAGCGTCCACGAGCAACATTTGCTCATTCTTTCGTTGCCTAGCCAATCTAGCTGCGACCACAGGATCCTTTTGAGCATTTCTGTTATTTGCCACCAAAATCGTCTGATCAAAAAATGAAACGCTAAAAGAATGGAAACTAATATTCAATAAAATGAATATAACTTAAATAAAATAAAAAAATATATAAAATGACTATTTACCTTTTATCCATATAACCAATTGCACATAAATAGTGGCTATATCCCAGCATCCACGACAGTCTTGCTTCATTCAAACAAGTATTGGAATCAAGGATATCTTTAGCTCTTTCAAAAGCCATTCCAGCTCTACCAGTATATCCAAGGTTTAAATACATTTGACCAATCTGTGCATATAAAATTACCGAATCTAAGTTTAAAATTTCAAACAATTTAATAATTCAAACTTTCTTTTAATAAATAATTTATCAAATTAATTAACTAACCCGAATATTTGTCAGTTGTATCTCGAATTCCATTATTTAAACTTAACATTATATTCAGTGTTTTGATTTTGTTACTTGGTTGATTTGTGACCCCAAAAAAATCCACAAGCAATTCTTAAATTATTAAAATTGTTGTCAAGAAATATATGATTATAAACATTAATTGATTATAAAAAATTTTGTAATTGTATTAAGGATACGAAGGTGACCATATAATCTTTCAATTTCATCAATTTTTTCCTTGGCGATTTCTATATGTTTATGCTTAATGGTGCATCCAAGTTTATAAGGAGGAATATTTTTTAAAATACCATCCCATATGATAAACGCACTTTCAAACGAATCGTTTGAGAGATTCTCCGAATCAAGTGTAAGAATACCAGTCAAAGAATAAGCGGCCGCCAAGTAATAAGAACAAAGATGTCCAAGATTATTGTCCTTGCCAAAATTCTATAATTAAGGTAATTTTTCTTATTATTCAAGGGTGAAAAAGTTTAAAAAGTCGAAGAAATTGAAAATAAACAATACATCGGTTTTTAATAAATCAATTGCTCCCTCGATAAATTTTAATGCAGAACCTTGACCTGAATCACTTTCTATGCATATCATAATCTTAACTTTTTCAATTAGTATCCTATTTAATTTACATAAAATTCATGATTAACATAAATTAAAAAACCTGAAACAATTTATTGTAATAATTTCATTGACTGACCTAGCACGCCGAATAGGAAATTCCTCAGGAAGATAACAAGACAACAAAGTATCAATTAATGACTTTTCCACATTTAAGAAATCGAATTGAATATTACGCGAGGTTAATATACGCTCCTTTAATACGCGCAACTCGTATTCTAACAGCCCTGCAGAATCGATCAAATTACATCCTGCATCCAAGAAAATATCTTGAATTGAGGTGAATTCGCCATCTGGACAATTAATATAAGTTGAATTGATATACCGATCAATTATGTTAGGAATTAACGGCAGTTTTTGAGAAGCGGATAAAACTGTTTGTGAAGAAACCAATTTCGAGAATTGAAGGAAATCTCGTTGAGGAATATATCTTAGAGATTTTTCAAAAGCTTTGGTAGCTTTCTTTTAAAATAAAACATTTTTTTTTTTTTGTTAACGTTAATTCCAATCCTAATTATATAACACTTCATATATTTACATAAACAACCACGAACCTTATATTCACCCGATTTATAATAAAAATTGCCAATGCGACAATACGCTCTTAAAATAGAATGAAGCCCTTCTCTACATGACGTATGCTGAACAATCTTGTATGCTTGATCGATGTAAGACATGCAGTTCTTATAACCATTCTGTTGATATAAATTAAATTCTAATTGGGAAAGGACATCATATATATCAATAATAATTTGCACAATGTTTTCCGGATTTAAATAAGTTGAATCCTTTTCTCGCAAATAATGAGACTTTAAATAATAGTATAAAAAGATTAGTTAATACAGTTCCTAAAATAATTAGTCGATTATACTTTCATACCTTGTACTCAACAAAATAATTTTCACAAATCAAGTTAAAACAGATGGAAATAGCTTGAATCAAATCTTTAAGACAAGTACAAACGCTCTCTTCATTAAACTCTTGTGATGCTATGAATTCCACTATTTTTATAATTGGTTCTCGAATCAATTCAACCACCTTGAAAAGCTGTGAAAGTGCACTGATTTCTTTTTTGGACAGCTTTTCCATTAGATTACTTTTTGATAGTTCATTAAAAACAAATTGCGCCTCTTTAATTCGTTTTATCGTATCTTTTGCTATTATGAAAATTAATAAATTAAATATAAAAAAATGACATACATATACATATATACATATATTTTAAAGACAAGATGGGTAAAATACTTTGTTTGGTGCATATCAGATTTTGTAATGCAAAGTGTGCAATTTCAATCCTTAAATCTGCGATTTGTAACAAGTTTCCTAAATCTTGTGCTGAATGTTTATACTGAGATGATTCTTGTAACGAACTAATAATTGATTCATAAAACTCTAATGATTTCTTGCAATTGTTGCTCTAACAATTTAAACCATAAAAATTAGAAGTAGTAGAAAAGATAACGATTCTTTATCAAAAATTAAATTTTTTACCTTTCGAGCAACATATGAATAATGATTACGCCAAATCAAGAATTTTGGATTTTCGGTAACATTATAAATATATTTCTCCACCAATATCAACATTTCATCATAAAACGCGTTCAATTCTTGAAATACTAAAGCAGATCGTACTGAATTTCATATATACTTAATTAGAAATAATGAATTTCGTTGATTTTTTTTTTAAAAAAAAAAATAAAATAAATTACTATTTCATTAACTACCATTTTTACATTTTCTCTCAAAATTAAGAGCAAACCATAAACTGGTTTCGAAAAATTTAGATAAATCGAATCGCGTAGTCAAAATAAATGAATGCATGTAAAAGGAACATAATTTCAAAAATGTACTCAGTATGTCCTCCACTAAAAATCATAAAATAATATATATATAATATATATTTTTTTAGATAAAAAAAAATTTTGATGAATTTTTGTATTTTAAATAAGAGTTTATTATAATAAAATACCTGTTGAATCGTGAAGGCCATTAATTGCCTTTGAAATTATACGCATTAAAAGCTCTAAATGTACCACAGCTTGTTTCGAATCTACCGTTTTGATTCCGGAGATATTGGTAGGTTTAAAATAAATCAAAAGTCTTGATCGCAATTTCTGTAACGGTTCGATTATGTCGGTATACTATCATTGAGAAATATATTCAATGGAATTAGAAATTTTCAAGGATAATTAAAAAAATTATTGATAAGTTACTGACCAAACCAAATTCAACAAGTCTTGTAATAAGAGTCAAAAGCGCCTTATCGATTTTTAGTTGCACAACTTTTGATTTTTCGACCTTTTCCAACTCATAAATTGCGGATAAAGTTCCATTTGCCAAATTCCGAAATTTAGTGTCAAGTACAGTAGTTTCATTTTGTGTTTGTTCCGAGAAACAATTTGTTCTATTAGGACGCGTCTTTAACATATCAAACATTGTTTGTAAGTTCTTATTTACGATATCCTTAAGTATGGAAGATTTTGAGGTGGACATTGCGATCAAAAATCTGAACTTTAATAGATATACCAATAGCAAATAGCAAAGTATCCTTTACGCGATTTTATACTGCGGGTAAAAAAACGCGAAACGGAAAGTCTGCAGATCTTTATTAATTTTAGTTTCTGCACTGCATAACAAATATATTAAATTTGGATTGGATCCCGGACGATCCAATTGGGATTGAATTTTCAAACTAGGGTATATCCCATGATTGAGGGATGCTCCCAAAAGATTTCTGCAGAATGTCATTCAAATTTATAAATAAGCATTTTTTATCAAAAATGGTTTCAAACAACAAAATAAAATTTACATGCTTACATCCATCCATTGTTCTATTCCAAGATATAATACATTTTTATTCATATTGTATCTAATATGGCGTTGACCTATTATTCAGCCAATTCTAATATATCACTCATATGAAATATATTTTCTATAAGATTTGATTTTCCGAGTTACCATAGTTTTGTGTCGCAAATCTTTTTGGTGCTATTCCATACACAGCATCATAAGTATCATATCAATAACTAATGTGGCTTGCAGAACTGCTTGCAGTTTTGAGCTTTTGTTATAAATAAATGATCAATGATTACGTAATCTTTTTTTTTAATAAAATTTTGTATTATTTCCAAGAAAAATTTGTTTTGTAGTAGTTATTAAAGATAAATATAAACCAAAAAGATCTCTTTTTTTTTTTTTTTATTTACACCTTTTCATACATAAGGAGGTTGTAAGAAATATTTTAATGGAAAGAAAACGAGGGAAAAAAATCTTAGCTGTTATACAAAAAATTTATGAAATTTATAGATTGTCCCCATAAGAAAAAAGAAAATTATTATTTTTCCAAAAGGGCTTATATAAAGACTGCATATAAAAATAATTGAATAAAATTTATAGTAGTATATAAAAAAAAAAAAAAAAGTAAAATGTAAGAAATCAAAAAAAAGAAGCAAATAAATATCTAACCTACTAAATTTACTTCTTTTCTTCAATGTTTGTTATATATAAAAGCGATAAAAAGATGACGCGTTCCCGCATCCATTAAAATCGTCCAAAAGCCCTTCTCCAAAATTATATAATGAAAAAGATCCCAACAAATGATATTATTCTTGTCACAAACAAATATATAAAGAACGATATGAATAAAATTGTAATAGTAATGTAAATTATATCCGCTTAATGCATATAAATCAAATATGTTTCAAAACTTTCTTGTTCCATTAAAAAAAGTTATTCTTCATAAAGATTATTCGTTATGCGAGAGATTCTATTAAGAGTATTCGCGTAATTTTATACGATCAAAATAATCTATAAAAATCGATATCATATGTACGAAAAAGTAAAATTAACAAGAACATCCAGAACTTTGACCGGGATTTTGCCCATTCACCCTTGGTAGACCAGGAAGTGGACTTGGTCCTCCGTTAACAATTTGACGTGGGCGAGGGGACATCATGAGCTCAAGCGGAATTTTTTTAGCTGTGAAATATATCATTAGTTATTATTCATTGATTGATTTCATATAATATAATACAATCAAATTTGGCAAGTATTCATACCGATTTCCGTGAAAACGTCCCGAACACCATCACCTTTCTTTGCCGAAGTCTCGAAAAATAGCAAGCCTGCTTCGGCAGCATAGGCTTTAGCTTCATCAGTAGGAACTTGTCTCCCACTTTCTGGAGATTCTTCTTCGCCTTCTTCGGGTTGAACAAGATCTATTTTGTTACCTGCAAGAGCAATGACAATATTAGGATTTGCCTGACGTTGAAGCTCTTTTACCCAAGATTTAGCTTTTTCAAGCGATTGCTAATTGAAGCCATTCACCAATTTCATTTATTGAAAATTAGTCCAATTGTGGTATTTAAATTCATATTAACTCAAAGGGATAAATACATATACTAAAACTTACAGATTTTGTGACATCATAGACAACGACAGCTGCCTGGGCATTTCGATAATACATTGGAGCCAAAGAATGAAATCTCTCTTGACCAGCTGTATCCCAAATCTCAAATTTAATTACTTTGTCTTCCAAACGACATTTTTGCGTTAAGAAGGCCGCTGAATAATTTTATAAATTAAACAATGTTATTTCGAAAGAAATAATTTATTTTGAATAGCAACATATATTATGGGATCAACAAAATTCCATTTACCACCAATGGTTGGTTCTTTATTTTCTTGGAAGTCGTTATTGACGAATCTGAGTACCAGGCTAGATTTGCCTACGGCAGCTTCGCCTATATAAAGTTCAAAATTACAAAATATATAGAAGGTATATTAATTTCTATCATTTCCTAAAGTATTTCTATAAAAAAAAAGAAGTCTAATGTCTCGTGATGAAAAGCTATATGGATATTTAACAACCAGTTGGATTAATAAGCATTTAAAATTGACGCACGATGGTAAAAAACTTACCGAGAAGAACTAATTTTACTTGAACAGGTTTTAAATTATTTTGCGATTGTAGGTTATTACTCTCCCCACCAGCACGAGCGGGTGATTCAGAAATGCTTTGACGCGAATTATTTGACATTTGTGAGTTATTAAAATGTTAAAATTGTTTCTTTTATTGTAAAGTATGTTCAAAAAGATGTTGAGGAAAAAAAAAAATATACTACTTCCTTTCGGCGTTGTTGGATACTCTATTAAGATTTTGTAGGTTATGGATTAAGGATGTTACCCTTGATTAGGTTACAACTGATCCTAAGATTGTGACAATAGTATTAATAGAATTCTTTACCCCTGTAAAATACTTATAAATAGTTTGTTGATAGACATTATGACAACATCGGAAATAGAAATGCATTTCGAGTCCGTGAATTCCGACTTAATTTATGACTTGACACGCATAATTCAACAAAATGAAGCTGGTACGCGTCTCGAAAAATTTGTCTGTAAAAATTTCAGATCTGTAATTATTTCCAAGAAACTTTGCAGGGAATGCTTCAAACGAGGCGAAATCTTTGTTAATGGAAAGACCGCTGAAAGTGCACGCGTACTCTGTAAAGACGATATAATACGTTTACAAATTAATAAACTCGCTTTGGAAAGAGATAGATTAAAAGTTCCTGTTGTAGTAATTCTAGAGGATGAACACTTAGCTATCATTTGTAAGAAAGCAGGTGTGCCTATGCGGGACTTACAAGAAAGTTTGCCGTTCGTTTTGGATGGTGGGAGTGGACTTGTTAAAGAAGGGAAAGAATATACTTGCATTAATAAAATACAAAGAGCAGTCAATGGTTTGGTAAGTTTCTTACAATAATTAAATATCTTAATATAATTTTTAAATCTTAAATTACCCTTTTTTATGTTTGAAGATTATTGTCTCCAAGATTAATGAGATAAAAACTAAACTTATGACATTACTGAAAAGTGGTGTCATCCAACAAAGGTATCGAATTCTTTGTCATGGTAAATTTCCTTCTTTGGATGAAAAAACATTTTTCCATAAACACGCACCACCTTTCGCATTACAACATATCGACTTCACTCGTAGTACATCTGGTGAAGAAAAGTATCTCACAACGTTGGACGTTGTTTTGAATAATTCAACTACAATTTCAAGCGCTGGTATACGAGAATATTTTGTTCAAGTATGTCATCCTATCGTTGGTTCTAATTCTTGTTCCAAAGAATTAAAATCATACAAAGATAAAAGTATAATGATGGCTTTATTGGAAGTTGTTTTCAGTCATCCTGTAACTGGTGAAGAAGTGAAAGTGTCTATCGATGAGCCAGAAAAGTTCGAGGTAAAGTAATTTTCAATTAGAATGATGTTTATAATTAATGAATTTTCAATTAAAGTATTTGGTTCTTATGAGGACGATTAAATGACGCGTTTGATGATGTATTGTTTGAATAATTTAATCAGACGGTACGACAACGCGAACTAAAGTTTTTTGAACAAAAGAAAAGGGGTGTTATTGAAGAGTTACAACGACATGGAATTGACATAACTGATAATTCTGATTCAGATAGTTTACTAATGAAGCCAGTGGCATATATTACTGGAGAAAAGGTATTAAACACAAATTCATCTACTATATATATATATATATTTATTTATTTATTTTCACACGTTATCCATTTTATTATTAGGAATTTTTTGAATTGAAGTTTTTTGTTAGCCAGGACACAATGATTCCTAGGAAATCAACGGAATATTTAGTACACGCAGTCATAGACATATATTTTAGCAAATTGGATTCCGGATTCTGGAAAGGTCAAAAAGACGGTTATAATAGGTTTTCAATATTAGATTGTGGAACAGGATCAGGATGTATACTTATTTCGGTGTTACATTATATTTTATCTCAAATTACGACAACTTTGCCTCATGTCTTTGGATTAGGATTAGATATTAATTCTGCTGCTCTCGATATTGCACGTAAAAATGCGGAAAGACACTTGAATTCTTTTATTTCCAACAATAATAATTGTGATTTTCAAAATGTTGATTTTTCAAACCTTCACAACTATGAACCAATATATAATATGTGTTTTGATGTTATTGTATGTAATCCACCATATCTTGATGTTTATAGGCTACTTTCAAATGATGATCCACGTATTCTCGAGCCATCTAATGCACTTTTTGCTGAAGAAGGTGGATATAAATTTTATCGTTTGTTATACGAGTCCTTAGAACATGCATATGTAAAGAAACTTAATATTTTGCAGGAGAATGGTTTAATAATTTTAGAAATAGGAAGTAAAATGGCAGAAAAAGTCAAAGAAATTTTCGCTGGGTGGAAATGTGTTAAAGTTATCAAAGATCATCAAGGATTTGAAAGGTGTTTATTATTTTCCCGAAAATCAGGTAAGTCAATTTTATATAAAATATAATTATATAAAGTTCTGAAAAAATACATATTTATTTTAATTATTTGAAAGTATCAAACATTTATCAAACTTTACTTGACAATAAAAAGAAAAACCAAAATTTTTTATTTTTTATAAATTTATTTTTAGATTATTTTAATAAAATAAAATGCACCTTTTAATTAAAATATTATGAATTAAATAATTAAAATAATATTAATCAAAATAAATTATCAAAAGATTGATTTTATTTTATTCTAATTAAATATTAATATATCAATAATTATAATTTAAACTAAATTATCAAATTATCTAAAAAATTTAATTTATTCAATTTTTAATAATTTAGATTAAGGATTTTTATTTTTTTTAAGATTTATAATCTGAATTAATTAGAACTTTATATCTTTTTTATTATAAAAATTTATATTTGATTAAATTATAAAACTATTATAAATCCAAAACAATTTAATAATAATATATAATAAAAGAAAATATAAAATTATAAAATATTTAATAATACTTTTATTATACATTAGATTTAAAATAAATTAAAAATAATTTATTAATGCATTAAATTAAAATAAATTTAAAAAAATCAGAAATAATACTTTAATGAATTTATTAAATCAGAAATAATACCTTTATTATATATTAAATCAATATGAAATTTAAAATAAATCAAAATAATTTATCACTAGATTAAATTAAAATGAACTTAAAATAATCAAAAATAATACTATTATTATGCATTAAGTATTTATAATAAATCAGAAATAATTTATTATAACGATTATTATAATAGATAAATAAAATATTATTTATAAATAACTCTATTTTAATAAGTTTTTTAAATATCAATATATTTTAATAAAAAAATGCTAAATTATAAAATATTGATTTTTATCTAAAAAGTTATAATTGTATAATATTAGTTTATTATTTTAAATTTAACTTGTATTGATAAATTATCAAATTTTAATCTAGCAAAATGTAAAAGAATATTTAGCTATTAATCAAATTAATAGAAATATTATTTGTAAAAATAAATTGAATATTTTAATATATTTTAGCTAAATTTTAATATATATTAATTAGATATCAATTGACTATAAATAAGAATCATTAAATTTTAGCTAATTTTTGATATATACTAATTGGCTATAAATATGACAATCAATTATAAATAAAATAGGTTAAAATTGTAATTAAATTTTAACTGATTCTTGATATATGCCAATTAATTAGATTAAATTTTAATTAATTTTTAATGATTTACTGATTTTAGATTAATTTTAAGTTGATTTATTATATATTTAATTTTTTGCATTTTAACCAATGAATTAAAATAGGACTTTGATAAATTTTCTTATTATTATTTAATGAAAATGATATTTAGTTTATTAAATATAATTATATAAATATCAATTTAGGTATTAACTATTATTAGTTAATTAAATTAAAAGTAATTCTATTCCTTTAGATCTCTTTATCTTTTTTAAAAACTTAAAAAAGAATTTTATAATACTTTCAAAATATAGTTTAATTTTTTGAATTAATTTCTAGATAAAGATAACATTTACTTGTTAAATTGAAGAGATATTATATATAAAATTATATATAAAGATTATAGTAAATAAAAAAATATTTTGGCTATTTATAATGCTGTTTTTAATTTAGTATTAAATATTAATAATAGATTTAAAAATAGATAACTGTAATTAAAAAAAAAATGGTACAATTAAGTTATAATTTATGGTATAATTAAATTTTCTTATAATATAATTAAGTTGCAATTTAATTAAAATTTGAAAATAATTATAAGAATCATCTTTAAATAAATTAGTAAAAAATAAAATTAGATTAATTCTAATAATAATAATTATACAGAAATAGATAGTATAGAATTTAGAATAGATAACAAAAAAAAAAAATTTATAATAACTTATGATATCATTTAGATCAAATAATCATTAAAAATAAATAAGAATTTGATTATCAGAACATAGTAATTACTTAAAATTATATTTAAGTTGATGGATACTTCTCATTAAAAAAATTTTTAAAAGATAAATAATTAAACCAAATAGTAAATATATGATTAATAGACTTTCATTTTTAAAAATTTATAAATATTTTTTGAGTAATTTGAATAAACTATTTTATTTATTACTAATATCTTATATATATATACAGTTAACTCTTATTATAACAAACTTTATGTTCTAGATCTCAACTTCGCTATAAAGCTATAGTAAAAATTTTAAGAGATTTGGTTGGCCAATTCGCTATAACAAGAGTATTTTTATTATATTTATTCAAAAAATTTGTTATGTTAAGAGTTTGCTATATTAAAAGTTAACTATAAATAGAAAGTAAATAAAGTTATTATTATAGAAAAAGCTTTTAAATTTTATCCTATATCTTATTATATTATACTTTATTCTTCTTCTAATTTAATAATATCACACTAATATTAGCTTTAAAAGAAATATATGATTAGACAATAAATCTAATAAAAGATTAAACTTTATTTATTAAATAATTTAAAGCTAATTTCAAATAACTTATTATTAATGATAATCTAATTATAAGTTATATTAAAGAAAAAACTTATTAAAATTAATTTATGTTTTTAATAAAACTATTATATAAACATTAACTCTTATATTTATATAGATGATTCTTTAATTAATTTAATTTTTATTAAATTTAAAATAGATCTCAGATTGATCTATTTTAAGTTAGATAATAAATTTTATTATGATTTTTTAATATCTGTTACTAATTTTTCTTTATTAATCAAAGTTGAACTTTTTGTATTATTTATTATCATTATTATTTATTTATTAAAATCTTTTATTAATTAATTATAAATAAATTTAACAATTTTATTAAAAATGAAAATCTTATAATTAGAACTAAAGAAAAATTTCAAATTATACAATTTGTATTTTAATTTATCACATGTTTAAAGTTCTTTAACTTTCTATTAAATTAGTTAAAATCAAAGGCTATTCAAGTAATTTTTATAATAATAAATTTGATACTTTAATAAAAGTTAATAACTTTAAATTTTTTTTCACTTTAGATCATTATCTTTAAGAATTTATAATTTCATTTTAATTTTAATAATATTTTTATTAAATTTTTATTAAAAAATTTTAAAAAAATCTAAATATTACTTTATAATTCTTTTTTTTAAAAATTTAAATAAAAACTTATCTTTTATAAATTTTAATAAAAATTCAATGATATATAAAAAAGGTTATTTTTAATATTAAATATTATTAATAATAATAATTATTTCTTTGATTTAAAGAAATAAGAAAACATTCAAAATAAAGGTTCTTATTAAAGATAATTATTGCAATTAAAAAAAATAATATAATTAAGTTATAACTTATGATATAATTAAATTTTTTTATAATACAATTAAATTATAATTCAATTGAAATTTGAAAAAATTATGAGGACTATCTTTAATTAATATAAATAAATTACTAATAATTTCTAATATTATTCAGATTTATATAAGGACTAGTTATATATTATATATAATTAATTAATAAAAGATTTCTAATATCTATAGATTTATATAAAAAAAAAGAATAGTATAGTATCTTTTTATGCAATTATATAAATATTTATATTTTTATCAGAATTAAAAAAAAACAAAATGATAATTAATTTTTATTTATAATTTAAACAGATTTTATTTGATTTTTAAATCTTTCTTTGAATATTGAATTATATATCTTTCTTTCAAAAAAAATAATTTTGAATTTTTTTTTTTGTTTTTGAGAAAAAATTTTTTTTAAATATTAAAAAAAATATTTGATTCAATAGTTAAATTTATTATTTTTACTTTTTATATTTAAATTAGTATTCCACATGAATTTGAATCAATTTGAATCTAATCTGAATCTGACAGATCAGATTTAGATTAGATCTGTCAGATTCAGATCTAATTATGATTCAGATTCAGATCAGATCTGATCTGTCAAATTCAGATTCAGATCTAATTTGTCAGATTCAATTTAGATTCAGATCTGATTTATCAGATCTGAATTAAAGCTGAAAAGTTCCTTTTATTGAAAGGAACAACTTTTTGGAACTCTTTTAGAACTAAAAAGATTCCTTTTATTGAAAAGAAATATTTTTAGATCTCTTTTAGAACTGAAAAGGTTCCTTTCAATGAAAAGAAATGATTTTTAAAACTCTTTTAAAGCTAAAAAGGTTTCTTTTATTGAAAAAAAAACATTTTTAGATCTCTTTTAGAACTGAAATTTCATTTTTTTAATAATACTTTCAGATTTAGATCAGATCAGATTTGGACTTAAACTGATCTGTTAGATCTGAATTTGAGATTCAATCTGTCAGATTCAGATCAAATCTGAATTTCAATAGATTTATCAGATTTAGATCAGATTCAGATCCTGATTTTGTAGAGCACTAGTTTAAATATAGATTTTATGAAACTATTAAAAAAAGAAAGAAAAATAACATTTTAGTTAAAATGAAAAAAGAATGTAATAAACTAAAATTTTTAATATTTTATATTTTACTAATTCTTAAATTACTTTAATTTTAATATTTAATTTTATTTAATTAAATTTTTTAATACAGTAGATACTGATAATATCATTTGAATTTTTATGAAAAATTAAATTATTAAATATAAAACTTTTAGTTTTATAATAAGAAATTTTAGTGATTTAATAAATCTAAATAGGTATTAGATAGAGTTATAGGTGATAATCATAATTTTATATTTTATTTTTACTTTTACTTATATATATTTATATAATTCTAACTTAAATTTAATAAACTTATGATAGTATTACATTATTAAAAAAATGTTAAAAATGATAGTGATTATAATCAATATAAAAGTAATTTATTATTATTTAAATCTATTTTACAAAATTAAATAATTATAAAAATTATGCTTTTATAGAATATAATTATATAGAGGTTTATTTGTATATTTATTTTTTATATCTTGTTAAAAAAAAATGCAATATATTATATAATATAATTAGATTATAAAGAAATTATAAATTTAAAAAATATTACAAAATATTTCTATTTTCATAATTATGAGTAATTTATATAAAATTTGTAATAGAAAGAAAGAAAATTATAAAAAAATTTTGAGTTAATGTTAAATTTAAATTTTTTTTACTAAAAAATAAGATTTATCTTATAAAATAAAAAATTTTTTTTGGTAGTTTCTTTTTTTCTATTGTAAAGTATTTATATTATATTTTCAATTAATATTTTAAAAATTAAAGTATTATTATAAATATTTTATATTAATAATCTTTTTATATTGAAGATATAATATATTATAAGTTTTTAAATTTATTAATTAAAAATTACAATTACAGCTTAATGAAAATTATTATTAAAAAATTTAATAATTAGAATATAATATTATATATATATATATTATATATCAAATGTCAATATAAGTTAATAAATAATTAATATATGTTATTACTGAATTTATTTTTATTATCTTAATATTTAAGTTTAAAGACTATAGTAATTGATTCTACTCATTGGAGTTTTTGACCTTAGAATTTTTTCTAAGTTCTACAGATATCTGTTATATTTAATCAATTTAGTAATTTATTACATTTTAAAATTTAAGATATATTAATTAAACTCATAATTAAAGATGGTCCCCATAATTATTTTCAAATTTCAATTGAGTTGCAACTTAATTGCGCCATAAGGAAATTTAATTGCGCCACAAGTTGCAACTCAATTACGCTATTTTTTTCAATTGTGATGACCATCTTTACTCATAATAATGAACTCAATAATAAGTTAATATAATATATCATAATAATCCTAGATGAAAAACAATGTTGAAGGGAAAAGTAAATTTATATGGATTTAAATTGATTCTTTTATTAATAACTTAAAACTCATATGAAACTTACAAATGAGTTAATTTACAACTTAACAAAAAGCTATTCTATTTATACAAAATTAATTTGCTATAACTAACTATTTACTATGCTATAAATTAACTATTTTAGTAAATTTCAGTTATAAAATAATAATAAAAGATAATGAAATAAAAATATAAAATAGAAGATAAATTATAATAACGATAAAATAAAAAAAATAATAAAAATAATAATTATAATTAAAGATGACATTGTAACATTGTGATACTTATTTGTCACCTGTTGTAACTTAAATTTTAATAATGTTACAATTTATTATAATATTGTGATGCTTATTTGTCACCTGTTACAACTAATTGGAATGCTATCTTTAATTATAATAAAAATAATAAATATATAAAGAATTTAATAAAATAAGCTAGTCAAATAAATCAGGTGAATTTTGTAAATTCTTTAAATTAAATAAATCAGCCTGATTTTCTAATACAGTATGTCAATCAAAGATCTTTCTTAATATAATCTACATTAAATTTAATAATTTTTGTAAATCATTTTTTTATGACAAATTTTTAATGTTAATAATATCAAATCACTAATACTGACTAAATCTTTTTAAGATATTATAAGATTAGTTTAAAATAAATCTATAATTTAGATCGGTCAGCATCTAATGTAAAATTATAATTAATAATAACATATATATAATATTTATATTAGCAAAATTTTTAATTTAATAATAAAAATAATTTTTCATTTATTTATTAAAATCAACTAATAATAAATAATAATAATTAATCTTTTAGTAATTTTAGATTTACAATTGAAACATTTTTTTTACTTAAAATAAAGATATAAAATAATACAAAAATAAAAATAAAATACTAATTTAAAAAATTAATCAATTTAAATTTAATATAAATGTTATTTTTTTTTAATAATTAAATTTATTTATTATCATTATGATCAATTACATTTTCTATTTTGATATAATAATAGTTTTAAATCTTTCTTTAATTAGTTTATTGCAGATAATATAAATCTTTTAAAGTTATAAATCATTAAAATACAACTTTTTAATATATTTATTTTTTTAATTCTTCTATATAAAATTATTTTTTAATATTACTAATCAAATTATTATATTTAGATTTAAAATTAACAGGTAAAATAATAATATTAAAAAAAATTCAAATATAATTTATATATTTTAAATTAATTATAAAATCTGTTTAATATTTATAATTTATAACAGTTTTAATAATTTTTTTTACTTTAAAATTAATAGTTTAAATTATTATTATTAATATTTAAATTTATTAAAAATAAATAAATTAAGCTATTATATAAAATTAGATAATAATATTATATTAAATTAATTAATATTTATGATAAAATCAGATTAATATAGTAAAAATATTAATTTAAATTAATTTAAATAATCTAATTTCAAAAATAAAGCAAATATATAAATAATAAAATTAAATCAAAAATCAGCTATTTGTGTTATAAATTTTAATATATTTAATATAATAATTAATAAATAATATGAATTTCTAGATATAATAAATAAAAAAAAGATTATTAAAATTTTTGATAATAAAAAAGTATATATTTTTATAATTATCAATTAAAAATATATTTAAATACTTTAATATTAACTAAAGATATATTATTTATTATTTTTATAATCATTTATTTTTTGAAAAAATTTTTTGTCTTTATTATACTTGTAAATACATATAATCAATTTCATTTTAAATAATATTAGTAATTAAAAAGTTTATTTTTATTATTTTTTTTAACTACTATATATTTTTATAATAAATATAATTTTTGATAGATAGGTAAATTTTTTTTATTAATATTTAAGTTATATTATTATAATATATATTATATATTTTAGGGTGATTAATAGAAAAAAGAAAAATCTACAAATTTTGAGTAATTTTAATTATTAAGCTAGTTTTGTTTACATGATTATAATCAGTAAAGTGAATCAATAAAAAATTTTTGACTAAAAAGTGGATTTTCTCCTTTTTTACTGATTGTCTTCCACTTATTTTTCTTAAATATTTTAAATTTTATTTATATAATTTCAACCTTATTATTGAATTATAAAAATATTCAATATTTTTACCTATAAAAATTAAAATTTATTATTAATAATTTAAATATTTTTATTATGATAATCTTTAAGAAAGATTAAAATTAATTAATTTATAAAAGTATTTATTATAATACATATTTAACTGATTTTAATATATCATATATTATAAATTTTAGATTTTAGTATAATTGTATTATTATTTATTTAATAATGAATTATATTAGTTTATTTAAAATACTTTTAATTAAATAAATTATGCATTTAATGTAAAAATAATTTTTAATTTAAATTATAATAATATCCTATTTATCTATAGATAAATTTTATTTATTAATTTTATTCTATAATTTATTTAAAAGTTTTTTAATAAGAATTTAAATAAGTAAAGCTATTTGAATTTATTTCTGATTAAAAAATTAAAATATTTTTTAAGTTTTCTATCATTATAGAAAAATAAATTAAAATTATATTAGATATTTATTTAAGAAATTAAAATAAATATTAAAATATTTTTTCATCATTTTTATATTGATATTTTTTTAGATTTGATATGATATTAAATATTTTTCAACATTTTTGTTTTATTTTTCTTTTAATTTAACTAATTTAATAATATTTTAATTTTTTATAATCCAATTTATATTGATTTATTAATAATATTTAAGTATAAAAACTATTATTTTAAAAAAATCTTATAATTAATTACTTTTATACAAATAAAACAAAATCTTTTTCAATTTTTTTTTAATTTTAATCTTTTATATTTCACAATAATCAAATTAATTTCTATATTTAAGATATTCTTATTTTTCTTAGATTGAAATTCTTTTCTATCAGATTTTTAAGAGAAATATTTATTGTTAAATTTTAAAATAATTTGATTTAATTTGAATTTAATAATTTTTTTATTAGTATGATCTATTCTTAATTAAAAAATCATAAATATTTAACTTTATTTTTTTTGTTAATTTAATAAATTTAAGATTAAAACATAATTTGTAAAGTTCTATTTTAATGAATTTAAAATATAATTTTTTAATATTATTAATAATTTTTTTATAAATATTTAAGGTTTTTATAATTATAAAATAATTATAAAAATATATAATATATTAATTGCATTTATTAACTTAATAAATTAATAAGAAAAATTAATTTATAATATATTATTTTAAAATAGAATATAAGATATTAATAAATAATAAAATTTTATATATTAAATTATTATAAGTAATTTTTATTATCTAAAAAGAAAATATTTATGTATATTAAATATTTTATAAATTCAAAAAGATAATTAACTAATAACCATTTTTTTACTATTTAAATTATACATTTAATATGTATTTAAATGTATATATTTTTTCTATTATTAAATATAATAAATATTAAAAATAATAATTATTATAATTAAATATAATTAAGATTTTTTAAATTTATAAAAAGTTTTTTTTACTTTTTTAAATTGGGATTTTTAGTTTAAAGTATAAGTAAAGAACTATCTAACTTAATAAATTTATCAGTCAATTAGCCTATTTATTGTTTGAGTTAATACAATTTTATTTATTATATTTATCTATATCAAGGATGATAATTTTCTGTAGTAATAAATAGCCAATTTCGTTTGTGATAAAAGATAATTTTGCAAAATTCTGCGATTTAGCCAGAATTATATAAAATCAGATAGCATTATGATTTACCAATTCTTGATCAAAATAGTATCAACTAGTATTATTATGGTTATGCATTCTAATCTAGACCAAAAATTTAGAAATTATCACCATTTTTATATGTCTATTTTGTGATTTTCTGTAAAATTCTGTGTATGCAGAAAATCATTATCCCTGATCTACAGAGGATAGACAAAGTATTCGCATACCCTCTATAAATGTAAATTAATGCTAGAAAAGTCATATGACCGCAATAACAAATTGCGATCATATGACATGTTAGTATTTATTTATATTATAAACATAAAAAATAATAATTTTAATTTTTTTTTAATAAATTTCCTTCTCCAAAACTCTAAAGCAAAAATGTTCACATTAAATCAAACAATGCACATTTCTGTGAAATAATTTAAATAGTATCATTGTAAAAAGAGAATCTTCATTGGTTAATATCAAGATATTATCTTGTTATCCTTTTTTATCAAAAACTTAAGGCTTTAATATATGCATAAAATTTTATAAGAAGTAATAAAGAATTTTGAATAAAAAAAAAAAATACAAAAAACATTTTATAGCTTTAATCCTTTTAATTTATATATTTTTACAAATCAATACTTATAATATTTTAATTAAAAATAATGTTATATAGTATGCTTATTTAAAAATTTTAATTAATATAATTATTCTATCAAAAATTATATTTTTTTTATATTATTAAATAATTTTAAATAAATAGATGTTATAGTTTAAAGTTATATATTGTATATAATATAATATTATTTTACTTTATTTTATTTTATAAATATCAACTTATATTAAATACTTGTAATTACACATAAAATAAAGTAAGCACTATGCTTAATAATTAGAAAAGTACTCATATACTAACTTAAGTAACAGTATAATTACTTTTTTATAATACATCTCAATTAAAATTTCTATTATATAAATCACTGAACAAAGTTAATTATACTGTCTGTATTACTTTATTCAACTCAAATAGATCTTTATAAATTTTACTGTCAAATTAGAATAAAGGAATTAATTTAGTCTTAGATTTTACTACATCCTATTTTTACTATAATCATATTAAAAATTACAATTTTACATGTTATCAAATAAATTTAGTAATAAAATAACCTTATAAGATTTATATCTTAAAAAATACTATCTTATATAAAATTGTAAAATTAATTATTATATCTACTGTATATTGTTAAATTTATTTAGAAATCAAACTCAGCTTCTAATATTAGTAATAAATAAATTAGTCTAATATTACAGTTTATAATGCAATCTATTATTATTAATAATTTTACTAAGTTAATTCAATTTACTAATAATTGATCAATCACTTCTTTATTTGTATAAAAGTCTCTTAAATTGAAAAGGTGAAACAGTATTTATTACAGATCTATTAATTAATTAGGTTAATCTATAATATTAAATACTTTTATATGTTTTTTAGAATATAATTAATGTTAATTGATAGATTAACCAACTAGTTTCTAATGTATATTAGTATATATACTTACATATTCAGCTATAATTAAAATTTTATAAAATTTATATTATTTTTAAGCCTAAACCTATAGCTATTATAGTATAATCTATAATAAAAGCTTAGTTGTTACTAATTTAATAGAAATACTAATCTTTATAATATTATTTTACTATAATATTTAAATTAGATTATAATGTAAATATTTAAATTATAATATAACTATTTATATTATAATATAAACTAATTATATTATATTATATTAAAGTAAATTATAATATAATCAAGAAATATATAATAAACTTATCTTTAATTTTAATTTTATAATGATATTTAATTTTTTAATATTAAATTATAATATAACTAATTAATTATAATGTAATTAATTAAATTATATTATAATTAATATACTTTGATGCTAATTAATTTTGATGATATTAAAATTAATTATGTTAATTCAATATTTATTATAAATTATTAATAAATAATTATATCTGTCAAAATATAATTTAATTAGTAATTTATCAATTCATACTAAAATATTAATAATTAAATTAGTAATATTAAATATAGAAAATTAATAACATAATTTTAACTAATATTATTTTTTAAATATAGATAAAACTGATTATAGAAAAATTATAATATTTTAAGATTTAATGATCATAAAAAGATAAAATAAAATTTATTAAATTTGTTATATTTAAAATATATCTAATAGTAATATTTTAAATTTTTAAAATTAGTAATTATTAATATATATCAATTTTTTAATTTTTTAAAAAACTTATTATCTAATAATCACAAAAATAAAATTTAGTTTATTAAATTCATTTTATTAAAACTTATTAAATGATTATATTTTTACATTTTCCAAAATTAATAAATAGTAATATATATAAATTTTAAAATTTTACCTTTTTCTTATAATAGTTTGTTATATATTTATCTTTAAAATATCACTAATTAATTATTTTTTTTTTTTGAATTTTTACTTAGAAAATATCATATTATTTATTATAAAAATATTATTTTTAAATAAGTTATTTTAAAAATATTTAAAATATTATAAATAATTTTAATTATTAAATAAAATTACAGGTAAAATTTGTTAACAATATGCTTAAAAGGATAATATATTTCTAATTTGATATTAAAAATAATACTTTATTTTATAATTAAATTACTTTATAATTAAATTTATATAATTTTAGAATTATTTGAAAAAATACATTGAAAGTTTTTAAATAATAATAAAATTATATAAATTAGATATCTAAATACTAATTAAATAAATCTTAAAAATTTTATATTATAATTTTAATTATATTTTTATTATATTTCTAGAAAATTTATAATAAATTTTTAATATATTATAGATTAAATTAAAAAATTAAAGAATCAGATAAACAAAAAAATAATATAAATATCTTATTTTTTATAACCTTTGATTATTAAAAGAAACACATAATGTTAAATTTGCAATTCTATTTTTTATCTATCTAATTATTAAAAATATATCATATTATATTAATTAATAGAATATTAAATTATATAATTTAACTATTTTTTTATTATTTTTTTAAATTATATTTCACAAAATTAATATTTTTTCTTGCAAATTATTATTATATTAATTCAAATTAGTATATTAAAAATTGAAGATATAATAAATATTTTTTTATATAATCTATTTAATTGCTAAAATTAAATATATAATATCAAATTAATATTTATTTGATATTTTTTTTCAAAATTATATAATAATGTTTTATTTTATAAATAAAATATATTATATTAAATTAACATTTATTTGTTAATATTTTAAATTAAAATTTTTTTTATATCTTACTATAAATTATTTTAACTTAAAATATTATTTCATTTATACTATATTTTTTGTTTTTTTAATTTTTTTTATTTAATTATTATTTGTAAATATTATCTTTAAATATTTTATTGATTATTTAAAATTTAATATTATTAATTATTTCAAATATTATATGAGGCCTTTGCAATAGAAAGGGAGGAAACTCAAAAAAAAATAAAAAATGAGTTAATAAATCTAAACAAATTATAGTATTTAGAATATTTTTGGCTTATAAACTAAAATTTTAATTTTTTTGGAGTTTCCTCCCTTTCTAT
>CAJVPP010000714.1:0-27227 GCA_910592005.1 Funneliformis mosseae
TTATTTTACTCATGAATAAACATAATATTTACAAATACACACCACTGGCAATCTGTTGAATCATAACTCGTTGTGATAATATAATACTTTGATAAATTGTCTGCGTTAAAACTTTTAAACTGTTAAAAGATTACTGCTCAATTAAAAAAAACAAACTGCTTGAACACCCTGTCTAACAGTCGCAATTCGCAAGGATTGCATGTTAACAATATATTTAATCTATTATTTAAAAATAAAAATTTAGTATATAAAATACTGTTGAAATAAAAAAAATTAGATATGTAATAAATTAGCTTAAAATTAACAAATTAACTAAAATTCAACTTAATTAATTAATATATATTAAAAATCAGCTAAAATTTAACTTATTTTATTTATAATCTAATAAATATATATTAAAAATCAGTTAAAATATATTAAAATAAAATAATATTTAGAAGAAAATATAATTGATATTTTGTATTTTAAATTATAAAATTTGTGATAAAAATATTTAATTTATTTTTACAAATGGTATTTTTTTAAATAGATTAATACAGTTGATATTTTCTATAATCACACCTTTTAGAATTAAAAAAAAATAATATAATTATAAAAATACTATATAGTGTAACTAAAGAGAAGATGTATTAATAAATTATTAGTAACTTAGGCTAATGTAAGTATGCTTATAAAAAGATGTAACTATATATAATCATCCCTCTCTATAGTCACCTCCTATATAATAACATTATATAAATGTCTTATTATAAGCACACATTTTGTAAGAATTAATACCTATTAATACTATATAAAAAACCTCCTTTATAATTATAGTGTTTTTTAGTCACATCCTTCTAGAACTAACACTTGATAAAAATATATAAAAATCTCATTGTATAGTAACTTTTTATTATAATCACACTTTTTATTTTTAGTTCTAAAGAGTGTGACTATAAAGGAAGATAATTGTATAGTATAATTATAGAAAAGGTTGACTGTAATTAAATATTTTTATATTTTATCAGATTGAAATTTTGATAATTTATTAATATAAATTGATTTAAAATATAATAAACTAATTTTATATAATCATGACTTTTTAGATAAATTGGTATTATATATTTGATATTTCTTTACTAAAATAATATTAAATATTTAGAAAACTTATTGAATAGAATTATTTATAAAAACAATTTTATTTAGATTATTATAATAAATTATTAAATAATTTTTAATTTAAATTTAATATTTATAACTATTTTTAATAAGTATTAATAAAATTAGTTCTAATTTATTTTAATTTAATATATGATAAAAGTATTATTTCTGATTTACTTTAAGTATTATTTAATGTATAATTAAAGCATTAATTATATTAATAAATTATTTCTGATTTATTTTAAATCTTATATTAATTTAATGTATTCTAATTACTATTTAAATTTATTTTAGTATATAGAAATATTTATATAAATAAGCTTAATATTTTCACTTTTAAAAAATAATTTTAATTTAAACTTTATTTTTTATAATCAATTTTTTTTTTTTACATATTACTAAAATACTAATAAAAAATTAAATAAAAAAAAAACTAAAATTTAAGTTGAATTTTATTAATTCATCAGTTAACTTTTCAAATAATAACATTTATTTTAATTTTTATAATAGAAATAAAATTACAAAAATATCTTTATTTATTAAAATCAAATGAAGAAAATGCTAAAATTTAAATTAAATTTATTAATCAATCAGTCATTTTTCAAATAATAAACTAATTTTTACTTTTCTATAATAGAAAAAAATAAATTTAAGTTGATTTAGTAAGAAAAAGTAAAATTTTTTTTATTTTTTATTTTAAATTATTATTTTATTTTATATAATTTTTATAATTTTTTATTTTTTTATTTTATTTTTTACTTTAATAATAATTAGCTACCTCTTCAAGTATTTTGTAAACAAATTTACTTATAATTTTATTTAATAATTAAAATTATTTATAATAATTTCTTTAAAAATTAAATATTTTTATAATAAAATTTTATGATATAAATTATTTTATTAATTTATTTTCTATTTATTTTCTTTTATTTTAATTATTATATAAATTTTCTTATAAATAAATATATTTTGAAATTAAAAATTACTTTAAAGATTATATTATATATTTATTAAAGTAAATTTCTGTTTAAGTTATAAATAAAGATTATATTATTATAAAAAAATTTTATTTTAATTATTATTTATATATTATATCTACTTATTGTAGTTTATAAGCATCTATATTAATAGTAAATAATTTTTATAATTTTATATTTATATTATATAAATTATAAAAAAGAAGTAATCTTTATAATTATACATATTATTTATATTATTTATATAACAATTTATATAATTATATTTATTTTTAATTTTATTTAAAAAGAATTATAATATTATAATAAAGTAATTTTTTATTTAAATTTAACTTTAAAATAATTGATTTATTTAATAAAATGATTTTTAATAAATGATTTTTAATTATAGATACTTATTAAAACATTTTTTAAATAATTTTATTATATTTTATTATTATATTTTTAATATAATTTTAACAGTATTATATTAAATAAATTTTATTAATTATATAATTTTAGCTAAATTTCAATTATTATTAAGAGATTTTGTTTTTTAAATCTTTTTAAAATTAACTAAAAAATTTTTTTATTTTAATAATCTTTATTTTTAAATAAGAGATTATTTATTGATACTAAAAATTTTTAATATTTAATAAATTTAAAGTTTTGAAAAAGTATTATATAAATGCAATTTATGATGCTTCTAATATTATTATAATAAAATTAAAAAAATAATAGTATTTTTTATATTTATTTATATTATATATATAATTTGTTAATTATTTATAAAATATAAATTTTTATAATTTAAGTAATTTACTGATTATAATGATTAATCAGATATTTGCAATTATAAATAATTAATATAAAATTTGTAAATTTTTTATTTTTTATAAATATATAATTAATATCTGATACTTATTAACTTTTTATTATTTTAAAACCATTTTAACCAATTTTATGTTTTAAATTTAATTAAGTTATACCAATTTGTTATATAATTTGACTTTTTACAAAAATTAATTTAACTAAGATTTAGTATTTTAAATCATTTTATATAGGTTTTTGTAAGATATATCTATCAAAATTTTTCAAGATAAGTTAATATTACTAATAAAAATATGGTTTATAAAATCATCTAAATATTGATTATATAGTACTTTATTATTCATGTTTTTTCTTTACTAACATATTATATAAATATAAAAATAAATTATATTTTAATATTATTCAATATTTTAAATTATAATATAAATATAAAAATAAAATTCCCGACTTTTTATTTAAGTTAATCATCTTTAGAATATTAAATTTTAGTAATTTAAAATTGTTATTTTTTTTTTTTTTATTCCTATTTATTTATTTATTTATGTTTTGATATCTGACTAATTTTAAAATTACGCATTTATGATCATCATTATTTTATTTACCAAATTATAATATTTGTAATATTTGACAGTAATTAATGTTATTCGCCACTTTCGTGACGTATAACCAACTATTTAATTAGGTAAAACATAACTTACAAATATCTTCAAACCGAGTTTATAAAGTTGGATACCCATAAATGGTGAGATTTTATTCCTTTATCTTGAAATTTTTACATGCTGACTTTAATTATAAGTTATTGTGCTTGTCATTAATAAATCAAAATTATTTATCAACAACGTAAAGCACAATAGCGATATTATCATGTGATTTTATGATGAAGTTCCTTATCTAGATTCTTTTAAAAAAAAAAAATAGAACCTCTTTTTAAGAACCACGAAAAAAAGGTACTTTTTTTTGTATTATAAGCTGAATTATATGGGACCTTTGCAATAGAACGGGGAAACTGCCGGGAAAAATGAAAAAATGCAATTTTACTTTTATATGCCAAATATGATTTTTAGGTCAAAATATGTTGTAGATTTAGCATTGACTCATTTTTTATTTTTTTCCAGTCGTTTCCCCCTTTTTCTATTGCAATGGTCCCATATAATTAACAAAATTTTTATTTTTAGGTGAATTATACTTTTGTAAAACATACTAGAAAAGAAAACTATATTCATAGAAATCGAATTGCTTTATTCAATAAAACAGCAAAGATTTAATGTCTCCTCAATTAACAATTATATGCTAAAAAACTATATTTCAAGTTCAAGATATGCCATCTTCGATTGTTTTAGATGAAAGAATACAAAAGATCCCTTTTGTCAATCACACTCAGATACTAAATGATATTCAACAAGGATTAATTTCAAAATTACATCTGATAAAATATTAATTAATTCTGTAGGTGTTTTATACCGCATAATTGAATTAATATCGCAAAAAGTGAAAAAAAATAAATTATCTAAGAAAAAAAACAATGAAAGCCCGGATAAAAGTTCTAAAAGTAAGCTTTTACAGTTAGCACAATATTCAATAATTACTATGTTTAAACATAATAATGAAAATAGAAAATTGAAACAAGTTACTGAAATTAATGAATGATATAAAATAAGGTACTATTAAAATTTTAATTTTCATATAAACTCCAAAAACAAGATAGCACGATAATTTATATTATCGTTATTTATTCATTAAACAGGCCTTCACAATTAATAACACCAATTCCTATATAAAATAAAATATTATATAAAATTATTATAAAACTATATTATTTATATTAATTAATTTTAGTAAACATCGTATAATAAAAATTGCATGATTACACACGGATTTACAATGAATCATTTAATCCCTTGTTTAAAATATATAGAATTGTAGTGATATACATTTATTTTTTCTTTCTAAAATGATTTGAATTTAACATTAAGGGACTATTTCATTAATCGATTTAGCATAATGCTATTGATAATAAATTAGTTATTGAATTCCTATAATCGGTACGATTGTCAAAAATTCGGAGTTTGTTCAACATGAAATAGTTATTGTCGTTCTTCTTTATTTCTTCTTTATGGTTTATTTAGGAAAAGATGACATGTCGGGTTTTTATGAACTGTTGTGGTAATCTTGTAAGAAGATTTGGTCAATTAATAGAAAACATTAATTGTAACGTATTGACGGAGGGTTATAGTGACGCTATTTATTATTTATTATTTATTATTTAGTATTATTATTATGAGGGAGATATTACGAACGTTGAATCGATCAATCTTATTTTAGACACGACTCTTTGGGTGTTTGAGCTTTGGATTGCGTCTTTACCACCAATGGGAGTTGCAAACGTACAGTTATCTTTTGTGACAAATCAAAAAGGTCATGAGCAGGTGACCAAAATAAGGTAAAACCGGCTAGTCACAAAGACAGCTATTGTTCTCCGACTAACAACGGAAACAGCCCACAGGACCAAAAAGGAAACGAAAGAAGGTAGCCTTCATAACTGTAGATGGCAACACCCGTGCCGCAACACCCCATGATGCTTCAGGTTTGGTGAAGTAATTGAGGATATAGCACGTAGAATTGAGAACTTTCCAAGTAAAAAAAAAAACTGTTCCGATGTCCAACCGTCGAGTCGAAATAGGGTGACATTAGGCGTTACTCGAAATTTACGCAAGTCAACGTGGGGGGTACCAAAAACACAGAGCAAAGTTCGATAATACTCTCAGGAAATGAGAAATGAGAAATGACACGGTCACACATCAATTATCGAATGATTTTAAGGTGCCCTTTTTTTTTTATTTAGAAATTCATTAGCGCATCACGCATTAACATAAAAAAAATAAAAAAAATCGAACGAGAAATAAACGTTTGCTGCGCCCCAAGCCACCGTCAAAGAAATGTACTTGATGATAAATATTTGATATTTGATAAATAAAAAATCGCAATCGAGTGGTTCTACACGATATTTCGTAAAATAAATAATGCAAATAACGCAACCTCCTTATGCTGGACTCAAAATCATCGACGAATTATTGGTCGTCTTTGCATCTCACAAACTTTAATCAATAATAACATATTATTTTTTCCCCAAGAAAATATATTGAAATATAAAATAATAATTATGTCACCTGCATAATCTATAAACCAGACCAATTAGTAAATGGTGACTAAACCAAATTCGAACAAATCTTTTTTTAGATAGGTTATTCGGGATTAATTTTTTTCTAAAAGAAATGAAATACAAGTGAACTTATTTGTTTTGTCATACAATAAAGGTTGCCTTATGTTTATTATTACCAAATTCAAATTCAAAAGAAAAAAAAAAGGGTTAATGCAATGAAATATTCCCAACCGTTAGGAGTTTCAAACTTTATTTTAAAAAGATTCGGATTGTCAAAAAATTTCCCTCAAAATATGGAGTAAAATGGATTAGAAAGGAAATGTGTTGATTGGTTATACTAATTTAGACCGTAATTTAATATTAACAATACAAAAAAAATTATTGTTTGTGGCAGGGGAACATGAAAATTTCTCAAACTAGCGTCAATGATATCACACAAATATAATTGAGTTGCATTAGGGTTTCTTTATTTTGTATAAGATTTTTTGTTACTCTTCACACAAGTTTCATCACGTCACACCAGACTTCTAGAAAATTTATTTGGCGTTTAACTATCGGGCAATTTCGCTTATTTATCGGGTGTAAAAAAAAGGCATACAATGCATACAAGCTCATCCTTCCTTCATTTATACTTCAAATTAATTATTGATTATAAATATCTCACTTTTTTTTTATTTTTCTCTTCATTACAATTATTTTTCTCCTCCCCCATCATCTTTCTTCCTCTCCAATTCCAACTCACTAAATAGTGAATAAAAGGAGGCAAAATCATTTTTTTTTTATTAAAAAAAAAAAAATTCTCACGTCATATTTTGTAACTTTTGACAAGTACAGAATATATATAGTTTTGAAAGATTTTTGAGAAATTTTTCTAACTTTTTTTTTCGGAACAAGAAAAAAGAAAGAAAAAAAAAAACTTTTTTTTTTAAAAAAATTACTTCATTTTGCCCTATTCTTTTTTCTACCTCTCTTTCGATTTATCTTCCAACTCTTTTTCTTTACATAATAATAATGATCTCCAAAATCTCGTACATTTTTGTTTTGTTCGTTCTCGTCTGCTTATCTGGTACGTAATTCAGTTCTTTTTCCTTTTTTAAAAAAAGAAAAAATTATTTTATTTATTTATATATATTTTGTATGATATAGCAATGTCCTCTGCAATACCAATAACGGACGTATCATCCACTAAAATGGCCATAACCGAGACACAAACTTCAAATTCGGAACGTTTTGCTGTTGCCGTACAACGTGTTGATGACCTCGTGGATGATAATGGTAAATTGCTCGCCGAAAGGATTGAAGCTGTTATCATGAGTTTTGAAATAAAAGACGATCAATTGTTGGTCAACAATGTCCCCGTTGAATTAAATGTAGACTCCGTTCAGGTTTGTTCCTTTCTTTTCATTGTTTTTACAAGCTCATTGCTTTTTATGCTGCGTCAGAATCTAACCTTCCCCCGTTACTTCATTTAGGTCATAGAAGCACAAATCGTTCCGGCTAATATCAATGCAAAACAATTGGAACAATACAATGACAACTTTGACATCGGTCTCGTCACCGTTCAGGTCTTACCAGTTGCTGAATCTTTAAAAACTGATGATGAAGGTGTTGCACTTCGTCGTATCACAATAACCGTCCGTGTTATAGAAATTGACGGTGTTGATGTTGTTACTCAAGATGCCGTCGAGAAAGTTTTGGAATTCAAATTATTGGAAATCGCAGACGGAGACCAAGACGTCCTTGTTCCTTTCTATCCTGAAGATGATTTAACTTCAGCCAAGAAAGATAAAATGGCTGAAATTCAAAATAAAATCACGTGTGCTTTCCGTTCCTTCGCCGCCCGCGTTCGTCACTGGTGGCGTTGTTCCTCACGTTTCACTCGTATCATACTTGCATCTCTCTTCCTTACCGCCTTATTCGGTGTGATCTTTATGGCCATTCCAGCTGCTGTACAAGCTTTAATTGTACTTGTACGTCATCGTTATTCATCATCCCCTTATATTGCTGTCGCTGTTCATGATGATGAGCCTCTAGATGAGCAGGTTATCTTTATCACTGATGAGGAAAAACGTGCCTTGTTGGAACAAGAAAAGGAACTTGTCCAGTAAAATATTCTCACTATACTTCAAAAAATTCCCTTACTTTTTTTTAAAAAAAAATTCCATCATTTCCGACTTTTCATTAACATCATGATCATACGTTTCCTTGCCAAAACAAAATTTCTCATCTCAAATTTTCATTTCTTTTTTCTTTTGGTTTGTAAGTTATATACAAATGAACCAATCTTAAAAGTATTATTGTAATTATATATATATATATATGAAGTGTGGATGTTTTTGATCTATGATTTTATAATTTAATACGAAAAAAAAAAAAAAATCAAAAGCGAAAAGGATCCTCTTTGCTAGAATATGTTGTGTGATCTAATTTTTATCGTGTTCCTCTATGATAATAGAGGGTACTTACCATCATATAGCTGCGTCAATGCCCTCCACCAAACTTTCTTGCCATTTACAGATGTATATTTCTTCGACCAACCATAACAGACTCCCACTTTATATATATGTATATCACAAAAAAAATCTAGTCCATGAAAGATACAAATTTGTCTCCCTAGGAAGAGGCTTTTAAGAAAAAAAAAAAAAAAATAGACGATCGTACAATGTATTTTATAGATTTTTTGTGCATTATTTTTGAGGAAGAAATCCTTTTTTTTTTAAAAAAAAAAATCCGACTTATTTACTCTGCTCGCGAATTATTCGTATTTACGATTAATTTGCCTTACCTCATCCTTTTCGTTTTAACATCCCCACTACCCTACTTGTAAATTATTTCTTTTATCTTTATTTCTTTTTTTTTTAATCCCCCAATAAAATTAAAGACCTTGTAGAAATATTAATTTTTACATTTCTAACGAAATGTTAAAGTTTCGACGATCACAATCCATTACATTTATATTGTCCAAGTATATGTGTACCATATGGAAGAGATTTTGGAAGAATATTCAACAACATTCTTAAATTTCATCCCTTCTCGCTACCATTACTTTCGATTCATCACATCTCACCATTACTAGACTTTTTCTTTTCCTTACTTTTACCATTTCCGTATGAATTTCCTTAATTTCACCTTTGATTACTATACATTCAATTACTTGTATGGATTATGATCTTCCAAATTTTAGTTTTCGCGTGGAAAATTGTTCATTTATTTTTCACTTCAAAAGGATATGTTTTGTTTGGGAGATATTTCTCTTTTTTTTTTCACTCTTGCTAATAAAATAAAAATGACCTATGGTTAAAAATTCAAATTTTGTTTCTTGCACATCTTTGATTTGTTAAATTGTTAATACACGAACGAATTAACAAAAAAGAAAATTCGCAAAAGCGTGGTAATTAATGATCTTTTCATGATTCTCTTGATTGCATACACTATGTCGAGTTTCCAAACTAATATATTGAAAAAAAAGTTTCGTTTTTTTAACCGCATAAGCTTTCGGTGGATAATCTTTACATTATTAATATGGTGTACTGGCATTTTGACGCCATCAAAAATTATTAATCTTTCAGAAGGGGAAAAAAGTTGATTCGGCATTTTAATTTTAAATAAAGAATTTTAATAAATATTTAAGACACATGACATATCAAACCATATCATATCAACTTCCCCAGCTGCACCAACAAAAATTCACGTTTTGGCCGGCATTACGACAGAGCTGGGATCGATCTTCATTGATTGATAATAGGATGATCTCATCGTACATCATCAAATTTCATTATAAATTTTGTTGGTAGTATTTCACAATTTTTATTCGAGAGTTAGATAATGTCGTATATAAAAGCCTCTCTCAAAAGTGCACGGGAAGCATTAGAGGCGAAAAATTGGGAATTCGCAGTAACTAACTGTGAAAATGTGCTTAAATTTGAAAATGACAATTATATGGCGTATGTATAAAGAGAGAGAGGAAGTTGTATCGATTTATATCCCTCCTTTAAAAATCCGAATGATTTTGCGAATTTATTATTATTCGTCAAATTAGACACGTGTTTCTTGGTTTAGCAAAATTAAATTTAAACCGAATTTCAGAAAGTGAACAGGCATATTTACGTGCTATCGAGATAAATCGGTCAAATCTGCTCGCCTGGCAGGTTCGTCGTAATTTCCCTTTAAAAATTTAACTCGTTTTTTTTTTTTTTTTTTTATCAAATACATGTAAAACTTTTTTTAAAATTTTTTTAGGGTCTTACAAAGTTTTATGAAAGTCAAGAGAAATGGTCGGAACTGGCAGAGACCTTGCAAGAAATATTGAACCTACATAAAGCAAGGTAATTTTTGAAATCAACTTTGCTTTTTTTAGATTTTAAATTTGAAATTAATCCTGATTTTAATTTAGCAAAGATGCCAATAAAATGATCGATACCATCAATAAATTGATTGATTTATATACAAAGCGGAAAGATCGGAAAGCAGTAGGTTCGATCAATATCTTTTGATTCAAAGATGTATTTACTATGGAAAGAAATTAACTAATCGTCCCCTTTATTTCATTAATTACCAGCTTGTATCTATTCTTGAATTTTTGTTACCAGGAAGTCCATATTATGATTCTATTAAGAAATTGGTTGATGTTCCGACACCTGTGCAGACGTTATCGAGAATAATTGAATTGTTGGATAAGGAAGAAAATGAAACTATAAACAGGGAAATTGAAACACGAAGAAAACGACTTGGTGCTGGTAGTCCGGCTGAGATCAAATCGAAAGTTTATCAGGAAGTTTATACTTCTTCTAAGGTAGAGTAGTTAATTATTTCTCTGAGTACATTATTATTTAAACTAATATCTATTATATTCATTTGAAAGCTGGAAGAATTTTACGATAAACTATTTGAATTAATCGATGATTCGAATGCTTCTCGTGTGGATATTACGAAATTATCGCAGAACTATATTGAACATCTTCAAAAGAAAATCGCTATAATCTCATTGAATGATAAACACAGGGTAGGGTTTGCTCATCTTTTGACTTGGAATCTTTTTTTTTTTTTTAAAAAAAAAAAGGTAATATTAAATACCATCTGGTTCATTTTTTTACCTACTATCATTAGATACGGGAGAAACTTTACGAGAAGTCTCAACGGCTTATCGATCGCGGATATGATTCTCCGATGCCTTATGAAATAATCATTGAAAGCACAGATGCGTCCTCCGCAGGTATATATAATACATGCGAATGCTTGTTTTATGGTTTATATGTGCTCAATCGAATTATTTTTGCTTATAAAATAGACGAGTATGATTCAACGTTATTAAAACAATATTCTGAAAATTTTCCTCATTCCGGGTTATCAAAGATCATTCAAGGTTATTTCAAATATTTGCAAGGGAAGCCAGATGAAGCATTAGATCTGTATAATGTATATTTAGCTTTATTTATTTTTATTTTTATTTATTTAAAGGAAATTGGCGAATTTGTAATAATTCTAATTTGTATTTGATTGTTAATAGGAAGGATTTGAAATGGCAGAAAATAGTTTATTTGGTCATCTTACATTAAGTTGGATTTATTATGAATCTAAAGATTATGAATTAGCTTTGGAAACTGCAAAGAACGGACGTGATGTGGTTCAAAAATATAACAAAGAATTTGGAAGCACACTTGACAGGTAAAAGTAATTATGGATGATTAGAAAATCAAATGAAATTTAAAAATTAATCTATTGATTTTTGATTCCAGGCTCATACAATCACTGCAATTGTGTATGGCAAATTGTTATTTAAATATTGATGTCAAATATTATACCGATGCATTGTCACTTTATCAAAAACTTTTAAAAGCAGACAAGAATAATATTCCGGCTCTACAAGTATGATAGCATTTGTCATCGTTTTCATATTTTTATAAATTGAATTATATATATATTTATTTTTTTTTAATTACCTTTATTAAATAATAATTTATTAGGGTGTTGGTATGGTGTTATCTGCACAAAAACAATATGATAAAGCTATTGAAATTTTCGAGAAAATACAAAAATTGGATTCATCTAATCATATTTCTATCAGTGAGATTGGATGGATAGAATTTTTACAAGAAAATTATGAAGAAGCAGCAAAATTAACTTTGAAAGCAATTGAAATGAGTAATGAAAATGCACTTTACTTCTATCGATTAGGTCGAATTTATTGGGGCATGGGTGGTAAGCATTTATTACCAATCACGTTAAGGTTATTCAACAATCGTCATCAAGATAAATTTTTTTTTCTTTTTAAAAAAAAAATCACAAAGATGAGCATCGTAACGATAAAAACCGTGCCTATGCACAGTTTGTTCGTTCGGCAAAACTCGACCCACGTTTTGCAAGTTCATTTACTTACCTTGGACATTATTATCGTCTCATTGAGAAAGATCACGTTCGTGCGAAGAAATGTTATCAAAAATCATTTTCTACTGATCCACGCGAAGAAGAGGCGGGCTTTCAATTAAGTGAATATTATCAATCCGATAGAGAATTTCAGAATGCTGAAGATCTATATCGGACAACAGTTCAAGTAAATTATAAGGCTGGATGGGCTTGGAAAAGATTAGGATTTTCGGAATTGGTAAAATCATCATATTGATAAATCCCGATAGGTTTAATATTGTTATTAATATGTCCTAATTCATAATAGGAAAATGGGAATTACTTGGAAGCGATAACGGATTTTCAAACCGCTTTAAGAACTGATTCCAAGGATATACATTGTTGGGAGGGCCTTGCAGAATCCTATCGAAGAGAAGGAAGATATACGGCTTCTATGAAAGCTTTTTTGCGCGCAATTGAATTAGATCCATCTTCGGTGTTTGCAAATTATAAGGCTGCTACCGTGAAACAAAAATTAGGCATGTATGCCGAGGCAATTGACCAGTATAATTTAACTCTTGAAAAAGCTCAAATTAAAGGTGAAGAAAATCACATGCTCTCATTAAAAGGACTTGGTGATTGTTACTTGGCTTTGACAAAAGAGTATTTTCAAGGTGGATATTATGGTAGAGCAGCTGAATCATTAGGTCATGGCCTATCGACAATTTTGCGTGCAATAAGAGTAAATAATAAAGTTCAATGTCTTTGGAAATTGGTTGGTGATCTTTGTATTGCAGCTCCGTCATTGCCAAATTATCTTGATTTAGTACCTGTCGAAATAATAGTAAACCTTGTTGAAATAGCAAGAAAAGTAGATTTAGATTTCAAATTACATCTTCCCAAAGATATTGATAATCTTGGAATCAGACTAATAACGGATACTGATTTCAGCAATTTGCGGGGTGCCGATTTACTTATAATCCTGTTAACTTGCGGGTGCCTTGCTTATAAATATGCTATCCTTTTAAGTGGTAATCGATCCGACACCGCATCTGCCCTGTGGTATGACCTCGGATTAATTTATTATAACGTGTACCAATGCATATCCGGTGATGGAAATGAAGTTGATATGTCAAATTTATTGAGCATTGCAATTCGTAGCGTTAAGATTGCACTAAAATTTGAACCAACGAATAGTAATTTTTGGAACGCACTTGGGGTTATGACTCTTATTGATGATGCAAAAATTAGTCAAAACGCCTTTATTAAGGCAATCAATTATTCTCCAATGGTAAAATTTAGTTTCGTACCTTTCCCTTTTTTTTATACTTGACTTTATTAACTCGTAATTATCAATATCACTTAATAGAATGCAACCCCTTGGACGAATTTAGGAATCTTGTACTTGTTACATTCTGATTTAGAACTTGCGAATCAAGCATTTTCAAAAGCCCATTCACTTGACCCTGATTATGTACCTGGGTGGGTCGGACAAGCTTATGTTGCCAATTTGTGGGGAAGTAGTAGTGAGGCCGTTGAATTATTTGAACATTCTTATGAGATCAGTGGCGGAGGTTACGTTGTAAGTAATTTTATTTTTCTAGAATTATTGTACCCTTATTGGCTTCGGCTTTTCTAATTGTAACTTATAGCTTGAAGCGGATTATGGTTTTGCCTCGCAAGCATTTATTCAATATAAAAATTCGTCCAAGTTACACCGATCCTCACTTATATCACCGACCTTTGCATTGTTAAAACTTACTGAGCAAAGACCTGATGACGCGGCGGCAATGAATCTTTTGGGAATATTCTATGAATGGCTTAATCAGCCTGATAAGGCGGCAGAAGCATTTTCAAACGCGACATTGGCACTTGAAAGATTAATTCAACGTGAACAACAACGGCAAGGCCTAGCTGACGAAGATCAAGTATCAAATATTCCTAATTATTTAATAAACAAACTAGCTTACGTACAAGGGAATCTTGGTCGAGTACTATGTGCAAACCATGATTTTTCTGGTTCAATATCAGCATATAATAGAACATTATCTTTGATCGAGCAGGGTAATTTGACATCGGCGGCTACATTTAAGATTTATACAATATTAGGAGTTGGCTTGTCTTATTATTTTAATAATCAATTAGAAGATTCCTTACAAATGTTTGAGATAGCTCTTAATGAAACTGATGATGCTGAACAAATAGGCGGAGGGATTGGTATTAATGAAGTACGAAAGGATGTTGTGGTCCTATTATCACAAGTGCTTTGGGCTTTGGGAGGGGTTGATCATAAAAAGTTGGCAAAAGAGGAATTATTTAGATGGTAACATATTTTTTTTTTTTTTGATTATTTTTATTGAAGGGAAATTTTTATACGAATTGGATAAATCTTCCTTAATATCAAACAATTTGTAGCATTGCACAAAACCCGAATCACCTTCCTGCTATTTTTGGATTATGTGCGATGGGCTTATTACAAGATGATGAGACATTGGCATCTGCCACTTTAAATGAAATGATAAAATTACCTATTAAAGTTATTGGTGGGAATATTTCTCTTTACTTTTTTTTTTTTTTTTTATCGATGATTTAATTTTATTTGAATATTTTAAATTGTGTGATAATCTAGATAACTTGGATAGAGAACGTGATGTCGATTTCTTATTGAGCAGATATTTCTTATTGCGGGTAATAAATCTACTTGATATTTTGGAAGCTTTTTTCTAACACGTGTCTTTCCTTTTTTATTTACAAGTCATTTCTAAACGTTTCATCCAGAATTCGCCCGAAGAAGCCACAAATACTCTCACGAAATCAGTGCATCTTAAGCCATTCGAGTTGATTGGATGGTCACGGCTCGCTAATCATCTCACATCAATTGCATCCCCATTTACGTCGGTTTCAATTGCCTCTACAGCATTAGCGTTAATATCTAATCCTCTATCAAATGCTTCCAAAAATTTGGGCACTATGACAAAAGCAAAATTGTATCAAACGTTCGTGACAGCGTTGTTGATTACCAGACAACATTTATCGAATGAGATATCAGACGAAGAAGAAAGTATTAAAGTTGAGAAAATTAAATTATGCGAGAAATTAAGATTAGAAGCTTTACGAGCTATCCAAACAGCTATTAAAATTGCTCCATGGGATCTGGTTGGATGGTCATTACTTGGGATAGCTTGTGGAAAGTAGGAATCTTGTAAATATTAATAATTTAAAATAAGTTCAATTATTTGGTATAAAACGATCATGTTTATCACGTAATTTTCCTTGGGAAAACGTAAATCAATTCTTTTAATTTTTTAATTACAAACATTAAAAGAAAAGAAAATCATGGAATGTGTGTCATTTTACTTGCTGCATTGTAATTTACTCAGGTTTCACGAAAATATTTTTAAACTTGAAACTTACGTTTTATCAAATACATCATAACTGAATATTTTGTTAACATGTAATGCATGCATGATTTATGAAAACGTGCAAAAAAGGAAAAAAAGAACGGACATGTTCCTAAAAAAAAAATTTCTTTTGTTATATTAATTATGTTTTTTCTTTTTAAGAACAAAAAAATTCATGTACGCGCATTTACGGTAACGTACAAAATTTTCTAAAATGCGCACGCGGAGAGATTATGTCATGTGACGTAATAACCAATGCATTAGTTATACATCAGACAAGGGCCGAACACCTGTGAAAACTTTAGAAATAGGTCTTTGTTCCTGCAGAGTTTTTTGATTTTCGTTATATTTATTACTTTATGTTAGGAATATGCATGTGTCAATTGGTAGGTAGCGGAAGGATATAGCGGTATCGGAACTCCAACTTTTTAAGTATTAGGTAAGCATTCTTAGCATAAATTCGGCACAAAACTTGATTGTTACTCAAGAAAATCAAAGAGTTGATCCGATAATCAAATATAAATGGTCATTAAATTTTTTTTTAAGCTTAAATATTTTGCGATTGGGGGTGAAAGGGGGTAAAAAAAAAAAAAAAACTAATTATTTATGGCGAATTCGGAAATGTCCGAGAGATCTAACTAATTCCAAATTCCGGCCCGAATATGTGTTCCAGATCAAGAAGTGATCAATAATTGCGTAATGCCGGCCAAAATTTATAAACGTGAGCCCTGATGCAAAAGTTAAAGTTTGATCGGAAATAAGTATCACATCTCATTGTGTGCTATGATGGTTTATACTGCTTATACATTGGATATGTACGTCTTTTTGAAATCTCCTTACGGTTGATACATAATGAATAAGAACGCCTCCATAAAAATAGGTCGTTTCATATTTCATGTTTCGGAATTTCTACGAACTCCGATTCCAAAAAGTCTGTTATACTTTTATTTTTTTTTCTCTGTGGATATCAATTGATAATTAATTTGGTGTTTTGGCTTTTTACGATCGTATATTGAATTATTGAATTGACCCGAAAAAAAAATAAGGCCTGACATTGTTGTTTCCACAATGTGAAATGCATTGTTATAAAAAAAAAAAAGGGTTCCCACTTACGTATAATGGATTTCTTTATAGGTACTCAATCACATTTACTATTTTAGACAAATCGTTGACTCCTTTTGGGCGAAATCAAATTCATAAAATCGTGCAGGTTATTGGCCGAACCTTAAATTAGAGTTTCACGTCAATCTGGACATTCATTAATTCTTTTTCGGTATCATTTTTCTCATTACCTATTTGATAAATATGAAACATGATGATGATTAGGTGATAATGGAAACATGTCCCTTAAAGGTAGTCATTGTTCGAATTCTTGATTACGGTCGTACGGTGATCAGCATGTTTCAAATGTGCTACTAAAAAAAGATTATCAAAAGTAGGGAATAAAAAAAATTAATCCAAATAAAGAATTCTCATTACCAAATGTGACCTTTGTTATGAAATTCCTACTTTGTCGTTTTTTTTTTTTCTTTTTTTCTTTTTTAAGTCGGATGTTCCTAAAGTTATATTGGACAAAAAAGGGCAAACTGGTTTTTCTTGTTTATGAAATTTTTGAAACAAAATCGAATTATGTATTATGTTGGTTAATATTTTTCTCCCAAAAGGAAAGTTGATATAATCTATAAATGGTTAGATTGATTTTTGATATGAACCCCGAATATGATATCACAGTAGATGGGATAATTTGACGAACTGAAACAATAAAATTTCTCTAATTATAGATAATGCAATGGATGGAAAAGGAATACTGCAGATAAGCCCCCCTTATTTTTTTACCTCTTTAGGTCACAAAATAATAAATTTTATTATGCATAAAATTACATTAAAATTATATAAATTATCGAATTTTCTTGAATCTTTGTAAAAATTTTATCACGGCAAAAAAAAAAAAAAAAAGGGTGTCAGTGTCCATTGTAAAATCTTTTCGGAATCGATATTCCGTGAATTTAATTGTCACATGGTCATTTAAAACACAGAAAATTACATGGTACAGCCCTGAAAAAAAAATTTTAATTCTCCTGCTTTTTTGCTTTTTACCATAAATAAGTTAGGATTTCATTGAAACAAAAAAAAATAAAAAAAAAAAAAGATAAAAAGATAAATATATATATATATATACATAATTAAATAAACAAATAAAATTAAAAATAAATAGACAGGCAAACAAAAAAAAAAAAAAAATCAAATTTTTTTTTTTTTTTTTTTTTTTTTACCACACCACATTTCTTCCCTCCTCTCTCTTTCATACCAAGTATCGGGTATACATGTATGAAGGCATAAATAACAATGAGACCAGCTACTCAATTTATAAGAACGAAAAGTCACAAATGTTTCTTCTCATATCCATATAACATGACGACCTTTCAAACCGGTTACCTTGGCATAGGACCTTCGAAAATCTCTGGAGGTTTCCATCTACGTTATCCTGCTTCGAATCCCATTGACGTTGCAAGAATTGAAGCTACCTTGGTTGGTCAAGAATGTTTATCCAACATAGCTCAAGACGACTTGAAGAATACAAAGAATACATTTTATTCTCAAACTCAATGTATTTATCAATCTATTACACCCTCAACCGGCTCTAGAGTTTCCTTAACCCCGATAACCTCGCTTGATTTAAGTTTTGAATTCCACCTTGACGATGATATCCCTCCTTCCTATTCTTCCGTTTCGCAAGATTCCGTACTTGACCACGAGATGATTAGATACAAGGTGAAAATCACTATATTTCGTAAACGTAATTATTTGAAATTACAAGGGAAGAATAAAAAAATTTCGATAGAATGTCAAATTGAACGGTATAGCCTTCCTTCCGTATTGAAATCAACAAGTCAAGTCTCATTGCATCGGTCTGAAACAAATAAGCAAATTTCCAATCCTTTGTTAGACGCAATTAGGTATAAAGCTACGTTGTCCTCCCAATACATTGATATGAACAGCATTATGGTCATACCATTGACCTTAATCTTACCTAATCCGCTTATGAAGATCAAAGAAATTGACGTTGTCATTAAAGAACGTCAAAGGTTCAAAAATTCAGACAAGGATACCATTTACTTTAAGGCATCGAACAAAATATTAGAATATAAATTATCGGGTGATTGTATTGAGCTCGTTGATGAAAACATTAATGAGTACTTTGCTGAAATGAAAATGGATGTTCCACGTTTTGAGAGTGTTTGTAGATTTCAGGCGCATGAAGGTGTTAGACCTTTGAAATACTTCAAGGTTAAACATATTTTAAAGATCAAAATCAAATTCGCCAATGGGGATCAATTTGTATTAGAAGAATTCGTTTGGTTGCAAAGATCATTAAGTGAAAGGAAAATTTTCAAAGGAAGAGAGAGGGGTTACATCAATTAAATTGAAATACATCTAGAATAATTATTGTATATATATTTTCACATAAGACAATGGATTTTTTTTTATTAAATATTTTATATAAAGAAAAAAAAAAAATATAAGTCGAAAACAAAAAAAAAAATTTTTTTAATAAATAGCGACGGTTTGACGCCATAGAATCTCTCATATTAAAAACCGGATTTAAAAAATTAAGCTACGATATTTTTCCGGTAAATTGAAACAACACAACCCTTGGTCAAACATTAAAAAGCTTAATAAGCTTAATAAAATTCGTTGAATGGTATACCAAATAAGGAAACTTGATTTCGAGATTAGGATTCATAATATTCGATATCTAGATTAATACAAAACCGTAAGGATCTAAAATCGTTTGATGCAGTTAATTAGGCGCCCGAACATTTTTAAATTTAGTAAATTATGTAATTAAAAAAAAAATTTCTTCAAACTATGTACAATACATGTATATGCTTTATTATATCAATAAATTTATTAATTATATTAAAAATTTCAACATAATCGGGTATTGGTAAACTTTAATAATTTTGGAATCAAAATAAGGTCTGTGCGACGCAAGTTTAACTCATAATATCTGATATAACCCCAAATTTCGTGTATTTCTCTTTTTTTTTTTTTTTTTTTTTTTTTTTCAAACGTTATTACAGTAACCTTAAGATGCATATGACACTTACTACTTCACTCTGTCCATATGGATTGGGGAGGATTATCATCCGAATTACCCGAAACGTCAACCTATCGATACGTTTTCTCTGAGATAGATTTTTATTTCCCGAGATAAAGCAATTTCCCCCTTGATTAGACGGCTTAAGACCATCTAAGTAACTCATTCATTTACGTAATTTTTTTTTTTTATATATATCAAAAAATTTGTCATTTATTGCTATAATTAAAATATTTTACTTTTTATAATTAAATTTACATTAATTATTATTATTTTATAATTAATTTACATTAATTATTACTATTATTACTATTTAATTTGTAATTAAAGTTTTATAGCGACGCAAGATTATAAACCTTTTCCCTCTGATATTACAGAGCTCACAATAATTGAATTCACAAAATTTGGTTTAAATGAACTATCCTAACTTCCTAATCTTTATCTAAGAAAACTCACGCGGGAAAATTGTGTGATTTATTGATACAACCTTTTGTATTAAGATCTTATTTGCAATTCTTGCACCTCGTCTTGCAACCCACTTCATTCAAATGTTTCCTACAGTTTTTACAGATTGTAAGACAACAAGTTTCCCCAGATTTGTGTCTGCACCCATCGTAAATTTTACGCATCCGCATTAACATCTTCCCTTGTTGCAGCACTTCCAGTATCCAGGTATGTGTTTTGATCTTTTAGGTTTAATTCCCCCAAAAGTAAAGACACGAGTGGTCCAAGCTTCGGGACTATGGTCAGACACTTTTCTAGTTGTAGCTCCAACATAGAGATCTGAATGCTTTTGAAAATGTGAAGCAGGATGTATATCTATAACGTTTCCTTGATGCACAAGCTCTGTATCAGGGTGAAATGATTCTGAATCCAAATGACACTTTGGCGATGCAAACCTCGGATCGGTTTCTTCGGGACATTTCAAACACTTGACTCTTCTAATTTCGAGAAGTATTGGACGCTCGACATGTCCTTTCATTAACGATTCATATCTTGCAACGATTCGGTCCGGTTCCGATTCTTTAAAAACACTAAACTCATTTAATTGATCACTTTGAGAATTGCAACCTTCGATAAACACTATTAGATGGTAAACTTTCAAATAGTAAAATCTTAAATTCGCCGGTTCTTGAAAGCGAGGTAGCCATTTCTCTGGCAGCATCACGAGGACCAGCACTATTCGTGTCACTGGCACCTTTAATTACGATGATGGTATTGTCCCACGCATTACCGGTGTAGTATTTCGTCAAAGTTTCTATAAACTTTGCTTGACGTTTATATGAAGCTTTCGCTCTGTCATCAGGTGCCACGAACCACAAGATTGTTGTGATATTTTCAATTCCCTCTTCCATCATCTTAAAAAAAATCGAACGCTTAATTTTCTCATCGTTCGTGTTTTCGTGAGAAGCATCTAACCCAGGTGTATCAATGTAGAAACCTCCGTCTTTAATATTATAAATCGTAACTTCATTTATTTCGGAGTTGGTGGAACGCCCGATTTTCACATTTTTCGCCCCAAAAAAGGTTGCAGTAAAACTCTTCCCTGTGCCTGTATTTCCAATAGCAAAAATGCATCGTGATGGCTAATACATACACATCGAATATGAGTATTAAATTCTTACCTAAGTACTTAATAAAAAAAATGATAATGTCCATACTTAAGTTTGGCATATTTATATGTTCGTTGATATCAAAAGGTTGGATATTCAAAAAAATCTTTGGTGGGAAAAAAAAATGGTTTTGAAATGAACATTCTTTTTTTCAAATGATATAATTTTTCGAATGATAAGGTATTATTGAAATAAGACGAAACTGGAATAAATGATGATACCATTTCGTTTTCATGACAATATTTCGTCACACTAAAAATATAAACTAAGCCAAAATAAAATCAGCTTAATCTGAAGGCTATTAAAAACATTGTAGAACATAATCCGTAACTGAGATTTTTTTTTTAATAGTATTATTTCAAAATCGTGGTAAATTAAATATAAGATTGACCAAAAATAAACTAAAGTTAGAGTTATTCCCTACATTAGAGAATGAAGACTTTGACATTGCTCCTTTTCTATCACCAAATGATTGCGTTATTCGCAACAGTTAAAAAACCTTCATTACAACAACTCAAAGAGCTCCTAGGCGTTTCTAACATTGATGACAGGCTTTACATCTCGGCAATATGGAATATACAACCTTATTGAACATGAATTCTGTATATTAAAGTTATTATCCCTTTTGACTTTTATAACCAAGTTCAACATATTCTCCACAACAAAACTTTCACTTTATCACTTGTTGATGGTTTACCACCACGTATTCAAGACGTAATTTCAATTTGAAAAGAGCGATGCTCCATTGGTTTTCTTCTTCATCTCCTAATTTTTATGTTCTCTCCACTTTTGTTTTCATCTATCAGTTTCAGTAAATCTTGGGAATCAGTAGTAACCAGACCCCCTATAATGGATGCTTAAATTTGTTTTTGGCTAGACTGGCTTTGATCAATTTTTAGAGGAAACTCAGTCACATATTTCATTAAGATTAAATAGATTTTATATAAATTTACGTTAAAAAATCTTCACATAGTAGTTTTATATAAGCTGTTATAAATTAAATTTACAATGTATTTTCATTTATATAAACATTTATTTACCAATATTTTTAATGAGAATACCATTTAGCATCTTCAATAAATTCAGTTTCTTCGGCCTTATTATTATTAAAAATTTGAATAATGATTTAAAAAAATTTTTTTTATATAGGAAAAATCATACAAAATAAATACAAAATATTTGTATTTTTTGGATGAGATTTTGTTTTAATTTTTAGAATAAATCATATGATAATACTAACTTTTATTTCATTTAAACTAATAGACTATTAGTATTAGAATTTCAAATAGGTTAGTTTAAATCAAGTCAATCAAGTTACCTGAACTGAGAGAATTAGGTCAGGTCAAATAAAAATCTGATCTGATTTTAATTTTAATTTGATCTAACCTGACCGAATTGTTCTAATTGAATAATAAACTATTATTTAAAAATGATAATAAATTGTTCTAATTAAGAATAAAACATCTTTTAAAAATAATAAAACTATCGTTCAAGAATAATAAAACATTATTTGGGAGGTTTGCTATTAAAATCAAGTTACCAACATAGTAAATCATATGATCTGTAACATGATTTTAATAGCTTACCTCCCATTTATAAATGATAAAACTATTATTTAAGAATGATAAAACTATTGTTCGAAAATGATAAAATAACTATTCAAGAATAATAAAATCATTATTTAAGAATAATAATGAATTATTCAATTGAACAATAAATATTATTCACAAATAATAAAATTATCATTTATGAATGATAAACTATTATTTAAGAATGATAAAAATATTATACAAATCATTTTAATTGAACGATAAATTAATAACGATAAAATTATTGTTTAAAAATAATAATAAATTAATTAATTAAACAATAAAATATTGTTTATGAATGATAAAACTATCATTCAAGAATGATTAGTTGGTCTGAATTTTATCAAGTCAGATCAAATCAATCAATTTATTGATCTAATCTAACATTAATCTGAAAATCTACTGATCTAATCTGAATTTTCAGGTTAAGTCAAGTCACATAAATAGATCATCCTGATCTGATTTAAAGTTCTAATTAGTAACAATATTACAAAACAATCTTAAGTTAATTTTTATATCTTTGAATATTTATATTTTTTAATAAAATTTATTTTATCATTACAGTCTCTGGTGAAAAGAATAGCAGTGGAAGACTGCATCTATTTTAGGTTGCAGTTTCACTACTTTCCAGATTAGGCATTTATTTATATGCTCAAATCAGACATTGGAACTTGAATTAAAAGGTAAATTAAAAAAATAAGGTTTGTTATTTGTTTTTATTTTGATTTTCTTTCCGAAACTATGCCAAGCTCTTTAAAAATACATAGAAATTCTGTTAAGTTACTTTAGGACTAAAAAGTGCGTAATGCAAAGAAAATTTCTAATCAATTATACATTCCTTTACACACATGTGAATGATATATCAGTTTACTAAATAAAACTGGCAAAATTTCTATTGGTAACTCTTCTGACCATCTAAGAAAATTGGCTTCAAATCAATGTCGCTATATTGAAAAAATTCTGTAACATAATTATTTTACTACAGCAGGCGAACTTAAGACAAAATTGGAAGAAAAAGATTCTAACCTTGATGTCAATAAACGTATAATATGTCATGAGCTCAACAATCTTAGATATATTTCTGTTCTTTCAAGAAAAGTTTCTCTCTTGACCAAAAAAGCAAAAGAATTTCATTTGTCTTGGGCACGTGATCATTCATGATACAACTGGAAAAAAGTTGTTTTTTCTAATGCAATAACACTTCAGATGTTTAGAAATACCATATGTGCATAGTCTTATAATGCAGAACCAATTGTCCCTATAGTAAAGTATCCATTCAAGATTCATGTTTGGGCAGCGATTAGTACTAATAGAAAAATCAGCATTTATTTGTTTACTGAAAATTTGGATCATCATTTGTATCAAAAAATCTTAGATAACCATTTGTATAACAACACGAATATGTTATACAGACGCGACTGGGTCTTCTAACAAGATAATGACCTAAAACACACCTCACACAATATTTAAGGAAACTTAAAAAAACATCTTTCAAGATGAGTTCTTTCTTGGCCTTCATACAGCCTAGACTTAACCCTATTGAAAATATATGGGTTGTATTAAAGGGAAAGGTGGAGAAAAAGATCAAGTATTTAGTAGTAAAAAAAAACATTACCTGCGATATATTCCTTAATACAATCTGGCAGGAATAGGACAATCTTGATGACTCCATGTTACTTTAGTGCATTAAGAGTATGCTAAGCCAGGTTAAAGTATGTATCAATGCATAAGGAGGACACACCAAATATTAATTAATAATATAAAAGTTATCGTTAGTATTGTTTTTATAAATAATAATAAAAAAAAATACATTAAAATAAAGTTTGTATATACTGTCAAAATATGTTTTTGCCATTCTTTTCGTCAGAAACTGTATAAGAAATAGATGATAAATTTTTTTAATATTTTCAATCATTTTTATTTTATTTTTATAAATATAATTTTTTATTATTTATCTGTTTTTGATTTATCTATAATTTTATGAATAAATCATTAACCAATATAAAATAAAATTTCAAAAAATATTATAACAAATTCTTATTATAATAGATTTAAAATATAATAAATAATTATTAAAATAAGGGTTTATAATATAATTAAAAATATTATTTTTATATAAAACTAATTTTAGCTAATAAAGTAAAATTATATTTTTTATTTATCACTAATAGTAATAATTACTAATATATTATAATTATAATTAGTTAAAATTAAATTAATTTACTCATATAATTTTAATAACAAAATTAATATTTTATTAAATAAAATAATTTTTAATATTATATTTTAAAGGAAATTATTTTAAGTATAGTAAAAATATATAATACAATAAGAAGGAAATTAAGAAAATAAAATAAAATTACTCTAAAAAAAATAATTTAGCTAAAATAGTTTAGTTTAAAAGAATACTTAAAATAAAATAAATAATTATATAATTAGTTTAACAAGTTATTTTATAAAATAATATTATTATTAATTATAAAAGAGACATAATAGGCTTAGATTAAAGATATTAAAAGAGAGTTAAAAAGATATAATAAGCTTAGATTAAAGATACAAAAAAGGAATGAAAAAAAGAAATATGAAATAACAAATAAAAATAAGAATAGGAATAAGAAGTAAAAGAAAAAAAAATATATAAATGCAAAAAAAAAAGAAGTAAAATTATTAGACTAATATAAATAATTATAATTTTTAGATTATTTTTTTTTTAATATAAATCCTTATTAATCATAAATAAGATAAATTTTTTATTTTCATATTTTTTATAAAAATTAGAATTCATATTGGAAAAGTTTTTTTAATATTAAAATAACTTATAAAATAATTTAAAAGAAATCATGATTAGATTTTTATTAAACTTATAAATAATCTATACAAGTATTATCTTATTATTTTTTTTTTACAAATATTTCTTTTATAATATATTTGTATTTAATAGATTTTATTAGTTTCAATTTTATTTTATATTAATAACAATTATTATAATAATTAATATTTATATTTCTTATACTTACTAAAATATACCTGTTAAATTATATCTATCTAAATATATTTATAAATAAATTTATCTAACTAATTTTTTAGCTACATTATATTTATTAAACTATACTTATACAATTATAATTTTTTATTTATATTACTTGTATTTACTAATTTTTTAAATAATGTTACATATTTTATATTAAATATTATTCTTTTCTATTAATGATTTATAATATTTTGAAAATTTATTATAATATTTTAAATTTAATATATTTAATATATTATTATTAATTATTAATATATTTAATAGTTTAATAGTTATTATAAAAATTTTTTAAATTTATTAATATTTTAATTTTAAAGTAAATTTATTCATTGCAGACATGATATCATCACTCTTTTTGCCACCTGTATTATACTTCCTCTCTTTTTCATTTTTTCATATATATTCTGGAGACTTAGAAATTTTTTATACGTAAAACTCTATTTGTTACATATGTTAGTGTCATATAGTTTAGAGTTAGGTTAGTATTAGGGTTAAGGTAAAGTATATATATAAAGGTAATATATAAGAAGTATCACCTCCTGCGATGAATAAATTTACTCTTAATTTTATAATATTATATTTATATTTTATTATAAACATTAGTTCTTCTATTATATCTTTTATTATTTAAATTATAAAATTTCATAAATAAATTTATCTGCTAATTTACTATAATTTTTTTTTTTGATTTATTTTTATAAAAAATTAAAATTAAAATTTTTTTTAAATTAATTTTATAAATATATAGTAAATAATATCAAAGTAACTTTTATTACCGTATTCTTCTGAAAATAAGCAATCTATTTTTACTATAGTGTTGCTTATTTTCAGGTAGTTTAATTTAAAAAATTTTCTAACTTAATTTTTGTAATACTCTCGTAATCGCTGATCATTTATATGTTATGCGAATATACTTATGCGAAGTCGTAGAGTCTTTAAAATCAGTTTTCAAACTTGTATGCTAAGTGTAACAAATATGGTAAAAAGAAAAAAAGTTCGTAAGGTAAAAAAAATTGTCAAACGAAAACGCATCTCATACTCCATAGAACAAAAGATACAAGT